>JARQOC010000009.1:49593559-49636671 GCA_033576535.1 Allobates femoralis | reverse complement strand
AGACAGTATAGCTGTAATGGCCGCTTATTGCCCCCTCTGTTCTGGGGTCACCAGGCAGGATAATACTATGTTCAGGGGTCGCCCGTAGCTGTCACCATGGTAACCCCAGAGCAAGCAGAACAGTCACTTTACTGCAACAATGAGATCAGAGTATGAGCGCTAGTGACAGAATATTTATCTTCCATTTTTTATGCAATTTTATCCGGATCTATAAAGGGAATAATCGCCTGTAAATATTGAAGGAGGTTCACAATGTCCTAAAGGTCGACAGTAATTAACTGACTAATTATCTAAGGCAAAACTGAGCAATTCCTGCAAAGGTGAAGTTCAGCCGTAGCTCACAGCGCCCCTCCTGGCACTGAGGGGAGGATCAGCCGTAGTATACAGCGCCCCCACCTGGCACCACAGACTCAATACAACCTCTCGGCTCTTCTTCCGATTGAGGTTTCAGGACTGATATCACTTTTTTCTGCAGACACCTGACACATTACGAGATGTCTCCCGCCACTGCAGTCATGGACGCCTTCATGCAATCTTAAAACAAACAGTTAAAAATGCCTAAATTGTATTTTACTGGCTTCAGACCGGATGTAAATACTTGCAGAATGATTATTCTCTGTCTTAGGGCCCTTTCACATCAGCGTTTTTTGAAATTCGCGGCAGATGCGGTGAAAAAAACGCATCTGCTGCGTTTAACGCATAACTGCGACACTTGCGGCACACTTGCGGCAAGCCCCATGCAATGTCTATGGGGCTTGCGGTAAGGGTGCGGCAGGTGCGGTTTTGGCACTTGCCGCAGGTGCGGCCGCGAAAAAAATGCTGTCAGCCGCGTTTTTTTTCGCGGCCGCACCTGCCGCAAGTGCCAAAACCGCACTTGCCGCACCTGCCGCAAGTCCGCCTATACCTTGTATGGCGTTTACCGCAACCGCGCCGCAACCGTGCCGCAAGTGCCGCCGGTATGCGGTAATCGCGGCAGATGCGTTTTTTTCACCGCATCTGCCGCGATTTGAAAAAAACGCTGATGCGAGAAGGCCCTTAGACGCTCAGAATAAAAGATGATAATTTATAAAGAATAGAATGTTCAGATACTGATGACTCTTCTGTCTCTCGACATCAAAGCTTCAGTCTCACTTTTATCAACAGCAGACAATATAATGATGCTCAATGTTTCAGCCTATCGGGGCCTTTATCAAGTATTGTTGAAAGGTAGAAAAATCTGTAATTTAAGAGGTATAAAGTCACGAGATGGTGATGGTGAGGCAGTATACTAGGCATAAAATACATTTTGGCTCCTGTAGCCTCCTTTTGTCGGACAACATAACCCGGACTGACAGAAGCCAATCTCTGCAGTCCAGATGTGGGTGTAAATGAGTTTGTCCTCGATCGGATTTATGACTTTGTATTCAGTAATCTGACTTTTGCGGGTGTGTAATGTGACGTTTGGGGTGTGTAATGTGACGTTTGGGGTGTGTAATGTGACGTTTGGGGTGTGTAATGTGACGTTTGGGGTGTGTAATGTGACGTTTGGGGTGTGTAATGTGACGTTTGTGTAATCCCGAGTCTCCATTCTCCGTCCTTTTGTAGCTGGAATTGGCGAATGCAAAGAGCGACATGAACAGACACCTGCACGAGTACATGGAGATGTGCAGCATGAAGAGGGGTCTGGACGTCCAGATGGAGACGTGTCGGAGGCTCATCAAGGGGTCGGCTGGCAGGTGGGTGACGGGCGCACAGGGAGGCTTCTCTGCTCGGAATATTTTGGGGCCAATAAGTAAAAAATACTGACCAGCCCATCCACAGTAATACATACAGGAGCAGCTCAATGAATTAGTCACTTTTTGATGATATTCTATTTCGGTAATTAAAAACATAAAGTGACACACATCTTTTATATAGAGTCATTATGCAGAGGGATCTATTTCATGTGTTTTATTTCAGTTAATGTTGATGATTAATGACAACCCAAAGAGCATTATCTCAGAGAATTAAAGTAGGGAGGACGAAGGGTTAAACACGGCGCAGCCGTATTCCACCAGACATCAAAGGGTGAATATAATATTGATTGATTAGTCACCGCGTTTCCTGAAACATGGCACTATATTGATTTGTCCTGAGGAAGAGGCCAGGGAGCTCTGAAACGTGTTGACTAATAAATCAATATTATATTCACCCTTTCATGTCTGGTGGAATACGGCAGCGTGGTGTTTAACCCTCATCCTCCCTCCTCTATATGCACCACGCTGGGGACTGCAGCAGCCGTGATCTACTTTTATAGTGGTTGTGACTCTCACAACCACACAAGGTGAAGCCTCTGATACCTATTTAGGTCATATTTTATCTCTCAGACCCTTCATCCTCCCTACTTTAATTTTCTGAGATAATGACCTTTGGATTTTCATTAATAATCAACATTAACATAAATACACATTGAAACTCAAAGAATATTATGGGTCTAACTATGATTAACTCTAAGTGCATTTACACCTGCAGAGTAAGTTTGTCACACAGAAAAGACTCGAGTCTAAATGCTGCAAAAACATGTAAAGATTTTATTAGAGTCTAAAAAATGGGACAAAAGACACTAATTACAATTTATAAAAAAGGACAAGGCTGAGGAGGAAGAAAGAAAAACAGGAGAAAAGAGGGCGGACGTGTGCACAAATCAATTCAGGAGGCTCCGTAAGAAGTATATAGAGATGGTTCAGCATAAATGTGATGAGATCAGACCGACACAAAGTATCACTGCAAAACTGCAGCCCCCCAGGCCCAACCAGTATCTTCAAAAGTCAGAACAATACATAGGAGCACTCGCCCATGACTAATATGGCCAGAAGACTCCACAGGTCACCCCTACATGTTTCGGGCCATGCTGGCACTTCATCAGGGGGTGTGAAAGGTGTCAAGAAATCACCATATTTATAGCCCAAAGCAAAGAATGTAACAAGCCACACGTGTGTATTGGGGACATGAGTGGGTACACACATAGCGATACCTGGTATTCTGGAGTGGCCCCAAAGGAGGGAAACCCTCCACAGACGTCACTTAGCTCGGGGGGACGTCCTACAGGAAACTGCATCACCGGGATCCCCGGCCAGGCCCCGTGCATGCGCGGATTACAGAGCCGCCATCTTTATTGAAGGCAAATTCATATCTTTAACTGAGGATGATATAGAAAAAGTAAAATCATCACGGTTTTAATGGTTAATATCCTATCGGGGGGAACAGTGGGTTCCAGCGTTTTCGGTCCAAAGACCGCAGTCACATGACGCATAAAAAGGCTGAGAGAAGATGAGGATAACATGTCTATAGAGTAAAAAGTAAGAAATAGGGTTTTCATTGGCTGTAAGCCATAATCATCAACATTAACAGAAATAAACACCTGAAATAGAATAGATCCCTCTGTGTGTAATGACTCTATACATGAAGTGACACACATCTATTATAAAGTCACTTTTTAATGATATAATTGTACATACTTCTGTATCCAAACACGGGGGGGGGTGCATGAATAATGAGTCCAGCTTGTGACTGGGGGAAGCACTGAGATTAGTTGGAACAAGTCAGGAAATCCAGCAATAATATAGATTAAAATATCGTTTTATTCCCAAAACTTTAAATACACGAACAAAAAATGAAATCTAAAAATCACATGGAGAAGACGACGCGTTTCAAACCGCAATGGGCCTCAGCCCTATCATAAGTCATATACAAATGATTGGAAATTACACCATGGGAAACATAATGAGATCAGATTCAAAATGGATTTGGAACGTCAGTCATAACCTAAACAATAATAAAATTGTATATAATATTAATATTATGATGGTATAATTATATATTATATTTATAATCTAATTATATATTTATATTCTAATATAATGATGTATTTATAGTTTATATATTTGTATTCTCATGTTTTATATATTATATAAAATATTATCATTTCATATTGATTGATGTAAAGAATACTAAAGCTCCACACTCGCACTGCGCTCGCTGTATGTTCCTCTGTCGCCTCTTATTCATCGCCTTCGAGTTTTCCAGTGCATTTATTTGGATTTATTGATGCTTTTCTCTGTTTTTTCTTGATATATTTTTATATTTATGACTATAGTTCCAAATCCCTTCTGAATCTGATGGTAATTTCTCATTTCTCTACCTATATAATATCCTGATCTTCATCCTCTGATATTTAGGGTGATGAGATTTGTATATGACCCAGTGTGGTACCAAACACATCGTCTTCCCCATATGATTTTATTTTTTAGTTCTTGATTTTAAAGCTTCGGGAATAAAGCTGATCTATTTTGGGGCGTTCGGCGCCCACACACAGGACGCTTATTAATAACCTACAGATAAATGAGGCGCGGCTCCGGCTAAACCAAACACTGCTCCATATTAATAGATAGGGCCGGGTGCGGTGACGTCATTATTGACACAGCCAATTCTCGCTCTCCTGAATAACAACCTTCATGGTGCGGGATAGGGACGGCGCAGGGGATGATCGTGACCGCACGGTGGGATTATTATCCAAGTGCTACAGGTACAATATCTGCAGCTTGTTCCAGGGATGAGGGTGAATGATAATGTGAGGTGTTGGTGGATATTTTGGCCAAAACACACAAGCTTGTATCCCGCGTCCAGGGTCCTCACGATTACGAGTCCCTAACACTATATTCACAGAACACACTACATGGACTAAGTGCAATGTATATCAGACGTTTTGGCTGTTCATGGTGAGTTTTCTGATTTTTATGTCCTTGTAGTTTTTTCTGTTAGGGACTCGTAGGCGTGAGGACCCTGGACGCGGGTTACAAGCTTGCATGTTTTGGCCCCCAATAACTCACATTATCATTAATCACCTTTTATCTTTATGCAGGATGCAGTTGGGCCCTTTTGGGGCGTCTGTCCTGTGTGGTGCATAGACCAGGCAGGCTGCCCAGCACTATGTATATAATATGGGCGTGATCAATAGCCTGTACCTTTGCCTTCCTCTGCTCCAGTCTGAGTCTTGATAATGGCCGCCTCCACTCTTCTTAGTCCTGTTCTCTCCTTGTTTCTTGCAGGAACTCTCCGTCCACCAGCTCCGTGGCCAGCAGCGACTCGGGGAACTCGGATGAGATGCAGGACGATTTCGAGAAAGATGCAGACGGGGACAGCGCCATCAGCTGATGAGCAACGGACGATGGACAGTTTTTTTTTTTTTCTTTTTCAATTTTGATAAATCAGAGACTTTGATTGGAGGATTTCCTTCCAAGGCTCCTTCAGATCTTCCCTCCCTCATAATTTGGTGCTGAAAATGTCTATTCTTCTACAGAAAATTGTAAATAGAAGAGGAAAAAAATTCTTGAAGACAAAAAAAAAAAAAGACCTGCTGTATGAAATGTGCCTTTCCCGCGTCTGAGCCACCGGGTGATGCCACAGATGGAGCATCGTGGCTGGGTGCATCCACTGCTCACACACAAGGCCAGGGTGCTTTGGTGTCTGGCACTCCAGTATTGGGCATTGTGGGTTTGGGCACCCCAGTATTGTCACTTTGGCGTTGGATGGTCCAATATTGGGTGCTCTGGCATCGGGCGCTCTGGTACTGGACGCTCTGGCGTCAGGTGCTCTGTCTCCTCGTGTGTTGAGATTGAGGTGCACTTTAATTCATAGCACTTATGACAGCAAATAAATCGGAGGAGCGTCCTTTCTCCAGGTCCAGGGTCCAGGGTCCGCGCTCTGCAGTCACGGATTTTCGTACATTCGGCTCTTGGGATTAATATAAAGCAATTCAGCAACAAACCAAAATAATCTATTAGTTGTAACACTGGTGAAGATGGCGGCTGGACAGTCCTGGGGTGACGCGGCACCGTGCGAGGGACTATGCAATACTTTTGCCTTATTTACAGTGAATGTCCCGGGTTGGAGGCCGGAGACCCGTCCGTGTCTAAGGGAAAACTCTGCACCTTCTCGTACACTTTCTATATCTCTCTGTATCTCTTCTGTTAAAGACCTTTTCATTCTTGTTTACATGCGGAATCTGCAGGTCTGTCCTGTGCTGTGACGGCTGAGAGCTGAGGGTTTATTACTTTCCAGATATAATTGTAGCAGAGCGTTTCCTTCCATCACGGTCGTGTTTCCGGTCTCCCTGGTTTAGTCTTAGCACCGACTGAGCGTTTTCTTGTTTGGAGATTTCCAATATTCTGTTCCGCCGTGTTTGGAGTCGCCTTTGTTTTCTCCACTGGCAGCGACTCTTCCTGGCTCCGGTTGTGAGTCCATTAGTAGTTTCAGCGATTGTAAGGCAGTGCAGAGGGGTCGGCCGGTCAGGGTGTCTGGTCAGCTGGAGGACGGTGGTCTCTAGGGTCTTCTGTATCACTGTAACATAACTATTTACTGTAGAGTAGAGGTCCTCAGCTGACAGTACTACTCCCTGCATCCTACTGGTATGCTGATAGTTGCACTGATGTTCTTTGCGTTAGGAACAATAGGTCACGAATGTCTGATAGTCTCCGGAGCAGTAACCCACAGCCACCAGTCGTCCTCTGGGATGGATAAATCAAAGGGTGTGGCTCTGATGGGTCCAGGATTGAAGCTGGCCCTACGGCAGTGTCCCTGCAATGGACCAGGTGGTGTTTAGCCCCATGGCGGTCCTTGCCTTCTCTGGTGTTGGCCCTCTGCCCCAGGGCGGTCCCTGGCTCTTTTTTTGGGATTGGCGCTCTGCCCTGCGGCGGTCACTGCTTCCTCTCTGGAGTTGGCGCTCTGCCCCAGGGCAGTCCCTGCTATGTGGCACTGTATCTGGCACGGGCGTTCACATACTAAGACTTGGAAGCCATTTTTGTGTATAGATTGTTTTATAATTTATTCAGACCTCGGTGGCCTTCTGACTTCTGTTTTTCCAAGATTTGTAGCCCTTTTGCGTTGCCTTAGTTTGCAGATTATATATCGGAGTCTTGCAGAATGAAGCTTTCTATTCTGTTTGTCCGTGGTTATGACGCCGTGCAGTGATCTGACCTGTGAGCGGCGCTCCGTCATATAGTGTCGTCTGTGGGAACAGACAGATCAGACGCCATATTGCAGGATAAATCCGCATTCACCCCCTCCAGAGCTGCATTTATCTCCATGTTCCATGTATGTAGCTATAGTGCCATCTGGTGGTGAGGTGTTATATTGCGCTGTTTTTTTCCCCTTTTGCATTAGGATGAGGATGATGTGGATCTGGCTCATGCAGTTGCCGTTCTGCGATGACGCTGATCATTAGCCGCTTTTCCCCTGCAGCGGCCATGGAGGTCATCATGCCTGTGCCGCCCTCTGCTGGCGGCTCTGATGGTTGCAGCCTGTACATACATCACTGTCGCCTTTTCTACCTATTCTTCGTACCAAATACCTGCAGGTTCTGAGTCAGTGACTTCTCCTGTATCAGCAGACTGTATATACTTCTATGGGAATAGTCGTGTCACATTGACACCTTTTATAGACTATTATAAGGACGGGTTTATTACACTTTTTATAGGACGGGATCTTCTCTGACTCCACAACTGTAACAGGATTAAGAGTTGGACGCTGGATGTGGGAAGATGATAAAGGAAATTATGGAACGTAAAGTTTCCTCCTGAACCTTTTTTTTTTTTTTAAAGGGAAATGTCCCGATTTCTGGGTATTTATTACGACCAAAAAAAAAAAAAAATGCAACTAACAAATAACCAATTGCACTTTCATTTAGGACATTAGTGTATTCGATGGTGTAAAACACTTGATTAAAGCAAATGGTGACAATATTTATAGGTGTTCATTTGTTTTAGAATTCTCCAAAATGTATCCATTTATTTAAAGGGAAACTGTGATGAGTAACGGTGGCACAACTGCATCAACAGGGCGGTAATGGGGTCAACTAATGGCCCCTGTCCCACCGCCCCCCTCGGGTGTGGGTGGGGGATATAGACCACCCGATAAGATAGAACCAACATTGGTTTGTGCCACTCACAAGTGACAGCCGCCCCTTTAAATAGGTTATTACCCCCTTTATAGACCCTGCTCCGGGGGGGGGGTAAGAGGGGAGATGTATAGGATGTATATAGAGTCCGGGTGGTGGAGGGTCTTGCATGCTACGAGCAGAGCTTTGGCGGAGGGAATAGAAGACGATGTGATCGGGATCTGTAGTCCGGGGAGATTCATTGTATCTATTTATAAACTGAAATCTGTATATTCTATTTTTATTAATAAAACTTTTTTAAAAAATAAAAAAATTCTTTTTTTAGAATTGGATTGTTTTCTGCATTGTGTATTTTCTTCCGATCGAATCACCAGAAGATAAATCAATAATGTCCGGGAGAAGAGGAGCGAGGGGGTCGGAGCAGAGAAGAAGAGAGAGGGGTCGGAGCGGAGAAGAGGAGCGAGGGGGTCGGAGCGGACAAGAGGAGCGAGGGGTCGGAGCTGTTGCTGTAAAGGAAGTCGGTCAGGAACAACTAAACAAGGGGCCAGTGGAGGTGCAGGGTGGACGGGTTTCGGGGGACCCGTTATCATTTGAACATCTATGCCCCGAAACTGATCTTAATCCTCATGTAAATGTAGCTGATGAGTGCAGGAGGGTGAATCTGAGCTCCAAAAACAAATAGAAATTCACCGTGATAGGGGTTTATGCGTTTTGAGCCTCCGTACCTTCTAATTGTAACCTATCTGAGCTCTGGGGTGTGAGGGGGGTCTCCTCATCATCATCTCTAGGCTGGGGGGGTGTCTCCTCATCATCATCTGGGGTGAAGGGGTTTCCTCATCATTTGAGCCTGAGTGGGGTATCGTTATCATGATTTCACTCCTGGAGGGGTCTCATGATTGTCATCTTTGGTCTGGGGGGGAGGGTTTGGGTCTCATCATCTGAGCTCTGGTAGGGTTTCATCATCATCATTTGAGCTCTGGTAGGGTCTCCTCATCATCATCTGATCACTCTTGGGGGTCTCATCATCTGACCTATGGTGGGGTATCTGAGCATTGGGGGGTCCTCAGCTGCTCCTACTCTTTTCATTTTGATTGACAGAGAATCTGCTGCATGACAGCGGCTCTGCTCTCTACTGTCAATCAAGAAGTGGAGGGCGGCGCTGAGAGATATGAAGGAGAACAAGACCACGGATCCCTCCCTTCCTCTGGGCTCCTGGGGGCCGAATGAGCAGAGTTTTATCCATCTGCACAAGCATTGAAGGGTGACAAGATGGATATTATTGCAATGTTTCCACTTGCTCAGTTTTGCTTGGAAAGTTCTTACTGACCGATTCTCTATAAGGAAATTCTGATTATTTTATAGTAAATGTTGCAGTGGATGGATCCGGTCACGATGTGGTGGGCGGGGATAGACGCCATCGGCTCCTGTGACCATAGATCTAGTTTCTCTGTGGAATCCATTGTATATTAATATTAGAGACTTTTTTTTCCAGGCAAATTATTAAATGTTCCTTTTAGATATAAGGAAAAGCAATTCCCCCCAAAAAAAATTGTGCACCAGCGCCACCTAGTGTATACGGTGATATAGGAAAACGTGAAAAATCTGAATGTAAAATTGATGAAAGTTGTCATCGCAAAATGCAAATGTGTAGATGACACTGGAGAATGTGAGAACTGATGGCAATGACTTTAGTTTTGTGGAGCTTCACATATGAAATGAATTTTGGCGAGAGTCCCGATTTCTGCAGAGGGCGGGCCTTGGCCTCTACAGGAAGCGGAGGGCGGGTCTTGGTCGATCTTATTTTCTGAATTGCAAAGTGATTGGAGAAACGTACAATAATAGCCCTTTCATCACAAAACATGGCTGTTGGACCTGCTACAAAGGGCGCAGAACAATGCATTGTGTGAACATTCTAAAGCATCTGGTTACCATGGAAACAACTCAAATATTCCTAAAACACGGTGTGATGTGAAGAATATAAACTTCAGTCATTGTTGCCAAAGCTTTTAAACACCCGCTTACCCTCATATGACTCCTCCTGAGAATACAGAGCCGGCTTGTTTTACTTGTGGAAAACAACGAGCTGGAAGTTGAGGATGAAGTCAAATCTCAAAAGTATGAGGACATATATATATATATATATATATGTATATAATCTATCATGCTATGACTATTCATTGAGTCCCTCTAAGTTCTTCACTGCTGAATGGCCAGACAGTTCCTCAGGGATGGGGGGGGAAGCTAAGAAACCCCGCCCCTGAGGAGTTGTAAAATAAATATTTATAGCAAGCTTAATATCCACGGCCAAAGGTTTATCCCTCATGTTATATATGATGTAAGAAAAAAAGGGAAAAGGGGTGCATGTGTAGGATCCCTATAGCTAAGATAATATGGCGTTATTACAGGTGGCCACTCACGTGTTTTGGTTGTGCATGACCTGCACAACCCGGTGTAATAGCCTCTAATATATGGGGAACCCCGGCAATGTACACGCTCCTCTCCTTCGTCCTCGCTGGTCCCCAGCTGTCCGTATAGGACCTTTCCAGTCACGAGGCGCCAGTCCCGGATGTGCGTCACTGCTTATAATCTAGGGAACGCCAGGTCCTTTACCTCCGTGTCCTCGCTGTGCTGCTCCAGCCACTGATCCCTCAGGGGGAATGAATTAGCGGTCTTGTAGAAGCGCTACTAAGGCTCAGGCACCAGGAAGATGATGTTTATAAATCACAACCTTTATTCTCCCCTCACTGCGCCACAACATGTTTCAGCTTCTCAAGGCAGTACACTACCTGAGGAAGATGCCTTGAGCAGTTGAAACATGTTGTGGCGCTGAGGGGAGAATAAAGGTTGTGATTTATAAACATTATCTTCCTGGTGCCTGAGCTCATGTTGTATATGTGTCACTATATAAAAAGGTACACAAGTCACTTTTGCAAGTAGTTTTATCACAGGGTCACCCAGGCTTCAAAGAAAATGCATGGTCTCTACCCTCCTCACTCACTAGCACTGGTTTAATGATCAAGATTGCAGAGGTCACAACCAGGACCATGATAGGGACATATATACCATGATGGACCCATATAGACCATACAAACCATGATGAGGACAATATATACCTGCACTGGAACATCAATAGCAGGATGGACACCATATACACCAGGATAGGGACCTATATACCAGGATAGTGGACATCAATACACAATATAGGCAGAGAGGGGGCAATTCGTAAGTCTTTATAGGATTTAGAACATTACAAGGACCCATACATCTGACCAACATGTGCACCTGCGGGGTGGTGGTTCAGGCTACAAACCGGGACCTGTCGGACTCTAGTTATGCCACTGGTCTTAGATGTATGTGGTCTATATGATTTAGTCTCCCTTATGGTTCAGGCTGATATCATGCAGCGTCTGATATTTGCCGCCAAGGGCTCAATTGCCATTTTCCCAGTTTTGGACAATTGTTTTTTTTTTACATCTGATATTTAAATAAATTATTAATATTAATGATAAATTCTGTTTAAGATTATCACCCTTCCATTGTTTTATTTATTGCATCTTTTCAAATACAATATTATATCACATTTATAACCAAAAGAATTAGACAATGAGACGTGCGGTGATTTGAGCGTTTTATTTTTCCTCTGATTGAGGCCTCAGTATTAGTTTCTATGGACGATCTTCGGTCCTTGTTCCTCATATTCTTTCTTGGTGAAGCACATTTCTGGAAGATAGAGAGAGATGACAGGACGGATCCACCTCTCCAGGCAGCGGTCAGCGGGTCGGGGTGAGAGAAGACATTCACCACACACCCAGGAGGAAGGAGTCTGGAAAGTTCTTTTTGCAGACGAAACTCCATTCCCGGGAAAAGGCTTGACCCTCCAGACAAGATGATATTAGAAGCCAACATTGGCCGGAGATTGGGATCACAGGTCTTTATGGTGTTGGAGAGGAGAGTGTGGATACCTGGAGCTTCCTTGTAGATGATGGCAGGTGTAAAGAGGACCTCTGGACATCGGGACCGCTGGTTGTAGATCTTCACTGTCTTTCCATCAGGGAGACGGTATTTTACCTCCACTTCTTGTGGGCGTCTTTTCAGCTCTTCTTCCATGTCCTCGGCTAAGTAGCAGGCTTTCTTTACTGAACTGAAGGGCCTCCACCTGCTATCTGAAGGGCCCATTTTGTCAAGACCAGCGCTTTACTTGGTTAAGTCTTGGAGTGTTCCTGCACCATTGCAGCTCTCTAAGGGTACCTATACACGCCGCAACCGTGGCAAGGAATCTGACCGGCGATATGTCGCCCCGGCACCATCGCTGTCAAACTGCCTCGCAATTGCGGCGTGTAGTTAGGGAATTTGGCGGCGATTAAAAAGTTGTCGCCTGGTTCCGATTTCACAGCACTGCTCCAAAATCAGAGGCAATCATGAAGGCGACATTCCCCGTTTTCGGCGTGTGAACGGGCGATAGGGATGGAATCTGCGTCACCTATTGATTTCCTGTAGGCGTGCCACAGCGTGCTGGAGTCCACGCCCGTCAGCGATGATTGGTGGTGGCTACTGTCACTTCACAGGGCGCCATATTTGAAGAGCTGTCCATCCACCACCACACAATGGCAATGGCGTCATGTGTTAGCCTTCCTGCGCAGGCTGGCCAATCATAACGCTAATGTGTTGTCTAATCAGCGTGTTTGGGGCGCGGTATACACCAGTCTGTCACGCCTATGTTCTCACCGCGCTAACCATGTACGCCCACATTCCTTTGGGGATTGAGGCGTGTGAAGCGGCGATGGGAGTCTACCGGATGTTTCCCGCTGTTGGTGTGGTGATTTCCAGGGCGACACATCGCCTTAGGTTAAGAGCGAAATTGCGGTGTGTGTAAAAGCGCCTTTGGCGATCTGAGGCGAGCATGAAACACGTGCACGCGCACGTTAGATCGCCTCCGATCACCACAAAAAGTTGCGGCGTGTAAAGGTACCCTAAAGTGAATGTTTGTATTGGACATTCCTCCACTTCCACTCTCCAAATAGGTTTACTTACGGCTGGGTATATGCCATGTGAGCCCCGCAGCTAATCAGTGGTAGCTATAGGACTGCTGGGCTCATGTGGCATTACGATCCCCAGCAGATCCAGCACCGACATTGCTGGGATAAAACCAGTGAGAGGAGAGTCATTTTTTTTCTTCAATGACAAATTCAATGTATGAAGTGGACACCCCCTTTAAAAACTTCATACTATACAGTTGTGGCCAAAAGTATTGACACCCCTGCAGTTCTGTCAGATAATACTCAGTTTCTTCCTGTAATGATTGCAATCACAAATTCTTTGCTATTATTATCTTCATTTAATTTGTCTTCAATGAAAAAAACAAAAGAGAATGAAGCAAAAAGCAAAACATTGATCATTTCACACAAAACTCCAAAAATGGGCCGGACAAAAGTATTGGCACCCTCAGCCTAATACTTGGTTGCACAACCTTTAGCCAAAATAACTGCGATCAACCGCTTCCGGTAACCATCAATGTAAATACTTAAGTCCCAAAAAAAAGGTTGAGAAAAGTATTATAGGAGTGATATCATTTTTCATGTTAGCCATTAAAGGTATTTGTAAGCTTTCAGAGCTCAAGGCTCCTTCATCTGATGAAAACCATTGCTTTAAAGCAGTCAGTGACCAGCATCCAGCCTGGCCTGGAGTCTTCACACACAGGAGGCTACTCTCAGCCCCTCCTAGCACAGACCCGCCCCAGTGCTAACACCAGGCTCCACTATATGGGCCTGTCCCCACGCCCCCTGGTGAGGTATGTGGCGCGTTCCTGGTGCGGTAGAGGGTGTGTGATTTGTGCGCGGGCATCCGCCTGCGTACAAATCACATATTGCAGTGAATGGGAGCGCACGGTCATGCGCAGACCTGCGCAGCACCATGTGTTCTCATTATAAACATAGGGGTTACGGTCAGCTTGTGGATCCCCTCCGCAGGACGCTGCAGAGGGTCCGCAAGTCTGGAGCCAGCCTAAGGACAATACTCTTACTTATGTCACAGACAACAGGCATCACTGTGACACATACCTCCCATTAATTATGCGACCCCTCACCCCCTTACACTCCATTACGGTTCCTGGGAAAAAAAAAAACACACACCCTTTTCTCTATGGAGCTCTAGTCCGTGTTACCGTATTCCGCCACCGCTCTGAGCGCTCTGGTTCAGCTGCCGTGGATGTACAGTAGATTGCCAACCAATCAGAGGCCTGCATGTAACGTCATGAGACAATATTGGCTGCTGCCCTCTGGTCAGTGGAGAGCTCAGTGTGGCGCCAGAATAAATACAGCGGTGGTTACCACGGGCGGGTTACATTAAATACAGCATAATCACACCTCCATGCCCTGTAAGGCGCGCATGCTTAAAAAAAATAATAATAAACTTTGCTAGGTCTTATTTTCAGGGAGTCCTTATATTTAGCAGTTCTGCAAGCCCCCTACTATGTCTTATGTCAGGGAAACGTGGTACTATTCATCTTTATACTCCTCCCTTTCTTGCCTCCTTCTACTCCTACCACTTCTACCCCTCCCCCTCCCTTTTCTATACTTTATCGCTTCTTTATGGTTTTTTTGTAGGGCTTTGGCATTTCATTTTTTCCACCATCCTAGGAGAGGTTATCCGTGGTACACGGTCCACCTAGGTCCCCTCTGATCTGACTTTTTTTTTTTTCAGCGCTATCTGGACGGCTCACGTGGACACAAGCTCCCTGACACCGGTATTATGGATACAAGATTGAAGGACCTTGAGTTGCAGAGGATATACGCGCATTCGTGTCCTCCAATGTTTTCAACAAGGAAGGAATCTAATATATAATTGCTGTAGCGCACTTCCGTCGTCGTGGACGTGGCTGCCAAACATATGGAAGTGCATTAGGGACACACACACACACACACACACTCCAGTATACTTACCCCGCCGCCATCCCGCTACACCGCTCCCGCCATGGCTCTGCCCACCTCACGGGGCTCCCGCCATGGCTCCGCCCACCTAGCCTGCGCTCACCACAGAGCCCCCGTCCTCTGCTCACCACAGAGCCCCCGTCCTCTGCTCACCACAGAGCCCCCGTCCTCTGCTCACCACAGAGCCCCCGTCCTCTGCTCACCACAGAGCCCCCGTCCTCTGCTCACCACAGAGCCCCCGTCCTCTTCTGACCACTGCGCCGCCGCACTCACTGCTGACCACTGCGCCGCCGCACTCACTGCTGACCACTGCGCCGCCGCACTCACTGCTGACCACTGCGCCGCCGCACTCACTGCTGACCACTGAGCCGCCGCACTCACTGCTGACCACTGAGCCGCCGCACTCACTGCTGACCACTGCGCCGCCGCACTCACTGCTGACCACTGCGCCGCCGCACTCACTGCTGACCACTGCGCCGCCGCACTCACTGCTGACCACTGAGCCGCCGCACTCACTGCTGACCACTGAGCCCCCGCACTCACTGCTGACCACTGAGCCACCGCACTCACTGCTGACCACTGAGCCACCGCACTCACTGCTACCCACTGAGCCACCATATACTCTGCTACCCACTGAGCCGCCTGTATACACACCACCATATTGGAACACACAAGTTATGGGTATTCCTATATGGTGACAAGGATTCAAATCCCCAACCAAACCCAAGCCGCCAAAGCCGGGGTCACGTGCTGAGAGCGCTGATTGGTTGCCGCCATCAGCGGCGACCATTCAGCACTCTTTGTGCGTAATTTGAATTGCGCTTTGCTGATTGGTCACTAGCGGCAACCAATCAGCGGCAACCAATCACCTCGAGCTATGGCAGGAGATTTGAATCCTGCTCTGCTCAGCCAATGAGCACAGCAGGATTCAAATCTCCCGCTAAGGCGCAAGGCGCCTCGCTGATTGGTCACTGCACAGTCAGCGGCAAACAATTAGCGAGGCGGCACGGTATTGGCAGGAGATTTAAACCTGCCCGCCAATACCGCTCAGCTGATTGGTCGCACGCTACCTGGCTCTCGACCAATCAGCTGAGGGCAGGTTTAAATCTCCCGCTAATACCGTGCTGCTCAGCGGTATTGGCAGATTTAAAGCTGGCTCAGTGATTAGCACTGTATACGGTGGCTCAGTGGTTAGCACTGTATACGGTGGCTCAGTGGTTAGCACTGTATATGGTGGCTCAGTGGTTAGCACTGTATATGGTGGCTCAGTGGTTAGCACTGTATACGGTGGCTCAGTGGTTAGCACTGTGTATGGTGGCTCAGTGGTTAGCACTGTGTATGGTGGCTCAGTGGTTAGCACTGTATATGGAGGCTCAGTGGTTAGCACTGTATACGGTGGCTCAGTGGTTAGCACTGTATACGGTGGCTCAGTGGTTAGCACTGTATACGGTGGCTCAGTGGTTAGCACTGTATACGGTGGCTCAGTGGTTAGCACTGTATACGGTGGCTCAGTGGTTAGCACTGTATACGGTGGCTCAGTGGTTAGCACTGTATACGGTGGCTCAGTGGTTAGCACTGTGTACGGTGGCTCAGTGGTTAGCACTGTATATGGTGGCTCAGTGGTTAGCACTGTATGGTGGCTCAGTGGTTAGCACTGTATATGGTGGCTCAGTGGTTAGCACTGTATACGGTGGCTCAGTGGTTAGCACTGTATATGGTGGCTCAGTGGTTAGCACTGTATATGGTGGCTCAGTGGTTAGCACTGTATACGGTGGCTCAGTGGTTAGCACTGTATATGGTGGCTCAGTGGTTAGCACTGTATATGGTGGCTCAGTGGTTAGCACTGTATATGGTGGCTCAGTGGTTAGCACTGTATATGGTGGCTCAGTGGTTAGCACTGTATATGGTGGCTCAGTGGTTAGCACTGTATATGGTGGCTCAGTGGTTAGCACTGTATACGGTGGCTCAGTGGTTAGCACTGTATACGGTGGCTCAGTGGTTAGCACTGTATATGGTGGCTCAGTGGTTAGCATTGTACATGGTGGCTCAGTGGTTAGCACTGTATATGGTGGCTCAGTGGTTAGCACTGTATACGGTGGCTCAGTGGTTAGCACTGTATACGGTGGCTCAGTGGTTAGCACTGTATATGGTGGCTCAGTGGTTAGCACTGTATATGGTGGCTCAGTGGTTAGCACTGTATGGTGGCTCAGTGGTTAGCACTGTATACGGTGGCTCAGTGGTTAGCACTGTATACGGTGGCTCAGTGGTTAGCACTGTATACGGTGGCTCAGTGGTTAGCACTGTATATGGTGGCTCAGTGGTTAGCGCAGTATATGGTGGCTCAGTGGTTAGCACAGTATATGGTGGCTCAGTGGTTAACACTGTATGGTAGCTCAGTGGTTAGCACTGTGTGGCACCCTGTACCAGGTTACCACAGACTTCCTTGGGACACTGAAGGATTTCTCACAGCGAGTAACCCACTTCCACACAACACCTTCCACCTCAGGCCTGTAGGGGGAGCTCAACTTGTTGCCCTAAGCCAGTTCCCCCTATAAATACAGGTTCTAGAGGGAAATCAGCAGAGTGTGCAGTCACTATAGAACTGTGAAGAGCTTAGTGAGCTGAGCTGGTCCTGGAGCCGTGCTAGGCCCAGACCAGAGACACCTGAGACAGTGGTAGACCCGCAGAGTAGGGGTCGGAGGTAGAGAAGAGAGAACGTGTTACAGGGGGCAGAGGAGTCATACCGACTCACCCCACCAGAGTCCCAGTCACTGGGTCCGAGTCTGCAGGAACAGAAAGGATGGACCCCGCAGAGAATCCAGCACCACGAGGAGGTTTAGCTTCCCGGACACCCGCAGCACCAACAATTGAGAGTCAGGGACCGCGAGAGCGAAACGGGATCCCAAGCGAGAGCCCTCAGTGCAGCAACCCGGGTGTGGAGAGAGAGACAGAGAGAAGTAACGGTCCGGTCAGGTTCCAAGCCTCCAAACAGAAGAGCTGAAACAAGGAGGCCTACAACCCTACTCGCTGTGGAGATCCCAAAGTGTTTCCCTCAATTCCGGATGAGTGCACCCGTACAGAACATCAGTAAAGGTACCAAAAGACTGTGCGTGTCCCTCCTTACATCTGCACCACATTGATTGCGCTCCCCTACTCCAACCCTGCGCAGAAACGACTGTGCTACCCTATTCCTCCATTACAACCTACAGCCCCGGGGACCCCGCTCGTCCTGTAGGGAGCGGTTCTATCTTGCTGCCGCCCATCACCCCGGAGGTCGAAGCAGCGCCGGTGCCATCACCGGAACCTATAGGTGGCATCACAACTTGACAATTTTTATTATTTTCCTTTTACCCATTTTTCATTTGCTTCCCCCAGGCTCACGGCCTCAGGCACCGCTACCCGTGACCTCCCCCAGACTGCGCCTGAGAGATCCGAGTACCCCAGGGCCTGGGCCGGACAACTGTATGGTGGCTCAGGGGTGAGCACTGTATGGTGGCTCAGGGGTGAGCACTGTATGGTGGCTCAGGGGTGAGCACTGTATGGTGGCTCAGGGGTGAGCACTGTATGGTGGCTCAGGGGTGAGCATTGTATGGTGGCTCAGTGATGGGAGGCAGGCACACTGGAGGCAGAAGGCACAGAGGAGGCAGGGGCACAGGGGGAGGCAGGCACACTGGATGCAGATGGCACAGAGGAGGCAGAGTGATGGGGAGAGACAGCGCACATAGGGGCTGAGCGCACACAGCAGAGAGAAAGGCACATGTAAGACAGAGCTCACAGGGGAAGAGACAGCACAGACAGGAGAGAGCGCAGAAGGGGACACAGAGACTGCCCTCCAATAGCATCAGGCCTATTTCTAGTGTTATAAATACAGAAATTTGATTTTTCAACAATTTTCACAACTAAAGTGCAGGGGCCCCTGGTCCAGAAGGTTTCTGCTTTCATTGTCACTTATCTCTGATGTCACTTATTTATATCTTGATTTGTAAAGATGATTGTTCTACATTTGTATAAATATATTTCTCCTTTTTGTTAGAATTATTTATATTTTTGCTTTAATGAAACAAAAAAGAATGTGTTGAATTTTCATTTCTTTCATTATAAATCTCAGTGTGACCTTAGTGAACAGTAACTGTGGGTTGGATCTACATCTGGCCGTGTTCACACATTGGTGTAGACAGTTTCCCCAACTAATAGCAAAGTCCTCATACGTAGACCTGCACTAAATCGTTCACATCTCACTGACAATTTCTTTTGTCTTATAATAATAATAATAATAAAACTTTATTTGTATAGCGCCAATGTGGCGCCCCGCAACGAGTGCGTCACAAGGGAGTATTGCAGCCGCAATATTCTCTAGACAAAGCAGTGCAATAGTTAACTCAGAGATCCAACCCAACATACAACACCTAGAACAGGGGACCAATCCTAGGTCCTGGTGGGTGGAGTGTTAGGGTAGTGAAGAGAACACAATAATCTAGACAGTCAGTATAGAACATAGTCTAGGACTTGAAGAGAGCAGACTAGAACTTGGAGTGGAGCGGGGGCTCCGCACTCCGTGCGGGCCCCTGGGCCGTCACCGGTCGGGTGTCAGCACCTGAGGCCTTAACTACCGGGAATGGGCATTTCTACACGGGTTCCCAAAAGACTCCCGTGCCCACAACTCACAGCCGGTTCACTGGTACCGAAGCTGGCAGCAGTTCACCTCTGCCACGCGAACCAGCCCCGTGGAGGAGCAGCTTTACAGGAGCACCCCACCATCAGCCAGTTTCCAGTCGTCTAACCAGCGGTGTACCCACTGAGGGACCCAAGGCTCCCCAAAGAATCCAGAACGTACATCATGGATAGGGCATTGAAGCAGCCTCCCCGTACCCGACCTGGTATTCCTGGGCAACGCTGGCAAGAGAAGCTAAGGAGGTAGAGAGGAGGTACACTGCGGATCTCTGAGGAGCACTATCACTGCTAAGTCCACCCGGTCTTCTACTCAACCACTGTAAGCCATGTACTGCCTGCTGGTTACAGTAAAGAACCGTTGCAGAGACTATCTGTGTCCGTGTCTCCTTATGAACTGTCCGTCATGAACTTAAGGTAACCGCAGCTGCCGCACAACATCTTGAGCAGCTCCAGCCCCCGGGGATCACCGCTCAGCCTGTGGGGAGCGTAACATCTTGCTGCTGTCCATCACCCCGGGAGGTTCCGCAGCGTCGGTAGCCCTTACCGAATCTACTCATAGGTGGCGTCACGAAGAAAACAAATTAAAACCCCTTTTTAATCTGTTCCCGTAAGACGACCTCAATTTTGATCTGCACTACACCGGGCCCCACTACCGGCAGGCGCGGTCCACCCGTGACAAGGAAGGAGAAGAATCGCCTGTCTAAACCGGGAGTAACCCTGGCCCCTGGTGTGCGTCAGAAAATGGCGTCACGAACAGGATACGAGCAGGCCCGTTACCAACGGGTATGTTGTGCTTAAACTGGACTTTATTGTCTACAATTGGACTTTGTTCGTCCCTAAAAGAACTTTCCCGCCTTTACACCATTGGGTCAAGATGGCGCCCAAGATGGCGTTCCCGCCACAAGAAGCCGCCACGTGAAGCCCAAGAGTGAGTCAACCCCCCCCCTCACTGTGGGAGGGCTAAAGACAAAAGGCGCCAAACTCTTTGTCCGCCCTGATTGCTCGAATCAACCATGGGGGCGGATCCCAAAGACTTTTCCCACGATTGGACTACAAAAGCCCAGAGGAGATGGGAGTGTCATACCTAGACACACCGACAGAGAGAGAAGACATCTTCACCAGCTCTACCAGAACGTCTTACCGGTTGATCGGGTGTGGTTTCCCTCCAAAGAAGAATGGCCAGCATGAGACTCCAAGACCTGATGCAGGAGGTCGAGGCGGAGGCCAGAGCAGCCATCAGCCAACCGGGTCCGGATCCTGCCTTTACCATAGACGGCAGCCCCGACTTCTGGCTAGAGGCTCTACAAGACCTCCGGGTGCGGTTACTAGAGACTGTGGAATGGACGATTCGCAGCTGGAGCGCGACCCTAGGCAGACGACTACACCATGCGATGCAGCAGAGCCGACCGGGTGCAGCTTCTCCAAGCCCAGACGACGTCACCAGCTTCTCGACCGCCTCACCCTCGCCTACCACCTGTCCTGCTCCGTCACCTGAGCCAATAGACTGTCATTCCGGTGGAGGCCGCAACTCGACCCGTTCCAGCGACCAACATCGCAACCGATTCCGTTCTTGAGCCGGAGCTCATAACACGCTCCATGGAAGAATTAGATCTCTACCAGGTTCCACCTGCGGAACCCGCGACTAGTTTCCACACTACCGAGACTGTCGCTTGTTTCTCCCTTGAACCGGAGGCCTCCTCTGCAACTACAGAGGCCTACCTGGTAACCGGGATTGAAACACCTTCACCTGCGGAAACAGATGAAGAGGCAGGCAGCCTGGAAGCCCTACAGGACGTCCCTACGGAAGGATCCGCAGCACCACCGCCCTGTTGTACAACGGAACAAGCTTTAACGTCTTTCATCATCGAGCAGCCTGATGTGATCATCGAGGAAGAGGTCGGAGAGGATGACGACGAGACCCACAGCACCGCTGAGGATTTCGACACCGGGTTCGCTTGGGGAGACAACAGAGAACTTCCTTCCGGGCACACAGCTCGGGTACACTGGTCGGGTGCACTGCCGACACCTTCCCCTGTGCAGTTCCACCGGGTTCCGATACAGACAGCCCGCCAAGTTCAAGCTTCCCGCCAAACCACCAGCTCCATTACTCATCTTTACACCCCGAGCCGTAACGACGGAGATATACGCCAGAGACGACGTGAGGAGTGGCAAGCCCGAGAACGCGCCAACATGGAGGCCCGTGCCGAGGCTCGCCGCCAGCCGCCGCTGCCTGATGAACTCCGCCGTGAAGGTAGAATTTCCACCTTTAATTTAAATACCGGGTGGGGGTTCGCTTGGGAGGTGGGTTTGAATGAGGAGGTGTTTGTGGGGCGCCGGGACGTTGAGTCAAACTTGCCAAGAGGACATCCCGATCGCGACCTATACCGGGGCGATATTATCACCTATGAGCGCTATGCTTGTGCAGATGGGTGGTTCGCTATCCGGGTACGCCATCACCCTCAGAGCCAGTGACTTTAAAACTTGAACTTCATCAATGACTCTGTTCCCGTTAATCATTGACTGTGTGATCTTGCGGCTACAGCCTGGACTCTAGTTAAAGTACAGCCGACCGCCCGCCGGGTCCGCACAAAGTGATTACCTGTTTCTTTGCTTATATCACCAAAGCATATTTTCACCTGTTTTTCTATTTTAATAAAAGTGTGTCATATATGTATAAAAATGTAAAAACCTCTGTAATGTGAGTAGTTTGACGCTTGGGGACAAGCTGATTTAACCAAGGGGGAGTGTGGCGCCCCGCAACGAGTGCGTCACAAGGGAGTATTGCAGCCGCAATATTCTCTAGACAAAGCAGTGCAATAGTTAACTCAGAGATCCAACCCAACATACAACACCTAGAACAGAGGGCCAATCCTAGGTCCTGGTGGGTGGAGTGTTAGGGTAGTGAAGAGAACACAATAATCTAGACAGTCAGTATAGAACATAGTCTAGGACTTGAAGAGAGCAGACTAGAACTTGGAGTGGAGCGGGGGCTCCGCACTCCGTGCGGGCCCCTGGGCCGTCACCGGTCGGGTGTCAGCACCTGAGGCCTTAACTACCGGGAATGGGCATTTCTACACGGGTTCCCAAAAGACTCCCGTGCCCACAACTCACAGCCGGTTCACTGGTACCGAAGCTGGCAGCAGTTCACCTTTGTCACGCGAACCAGCCCCGTGGAGGATCAGCTTTATAGGAGCACCCCACCACCAGCCAGTTTCCAGTCGTCTAACCAGCGGTGTACCCACTGAGGGACCCAAGGCTCCCCAAAGAATCCAGAACGTACATCATGGATAGGGCATTGAAGCAGCCTCCCCGTACCCGACCTGGTATTCCTGGGCGACGCTGGCAAGAGAAGCTAAGGAGGTAGAGAGGAGGTACACTGCGGATCTCTGAGGAGCACTATCACTGCTAAGTCCACCCGGTCTTCTACTCAACCACTGTAAGCCATGTACTGCCTGCTGGTTACAGTAAAGAACCGTTGCAGAGACTATCTGTGTCCGTGTCTCCTTATGAACTGTCCGTCATGAACTTAAGGTAACCGCAGCTGCCGCACAACATCTTGAGCAGCTCCAGCCCCCGGGGATCACCGCTCAGCCTGTGGGGAGCGTAACATCTTGCTGCTGTCCATCACCCCGGGAGGTTCCGCAGCGTCGGTAGCCCTTACCGAATCTACTCATAGGTGGCGTCACGAAGAAAACAAATTAAAACCCCTTTTTAATCTGTTCCCGTAAGACGACCTCAATTTTGATCTGCACTACACCGGGCCCCACTACCGGCAGGCGCGGTCCACCCGTGACAAGGAAGGAGAAGAATCGCCTGTCTAAACCGGGAGTAACCCTGGCCCCTGGTGTGCGTCACCAACATATTCCGCAGCGCTTTACAGTACAACGGTACATATAAGAAAAATATACGGTACAGAAAGGTAATGCAGAACAGTAGTTACACACAAGAAACATAGAATCAACTTAGGAAATACAATAAAAAAGGCAGAAAATGAAGGTGACCCTGCTCGAAAGGAGCTTACAATCTAAGACGGGATGGGAACACAAAGTACAGGGGCTTATAACAATGAATATCTTACGTCTAAGTGACTACTGTTAGGGATCATGATAGGCCGCCCTGAAGAGGTGTGTTTTTAGGGAGCGTCTGAAGCTATGCAAGTTGTGGATGGTCCTAATTTCTTGGGGTAGAGCATTCCAGAGTTTTGGTGCAGCTCGAGAGAAGTCTTGAAGTCGGGAATGGGAGGTTCGGATTAATGCCGATGTTAGTCTGAGATCATGTTCAGAGCGAAGGGGACGGGTGGGGTGGTAGACAGAGATGAGGGTGGAGAGGTAAGGAGGTGCCGCACCATGAATAGCTTTGTGGGTGACAACGAGCAATTTGAATTGGATTCTATAGTGTACGGGCAGCCAATGTAGTGACTGGCACAGAGCAGAAACATCTGAGTAATGATTAGCTAGATAGGTGATCCTGGCTGCTGCATTGAGGATAGACTGGAGAGGGGAAAGCTTACTGTGGGGGAGGCCAGCTAATAAAGAATTACAGTAGTCAAGGCGGGAATTTATCAGGGCCACGGTGAGGGTTTTAGTTGTTTCCGTGGTGAGGAAAGGGCGAATTCTGGAGATATTTTTCAGGTGCAAGCGACAGGAGCGGGTGAGAGATTGTATGTATGGGGTGAAGGAGAGATCAGTGTCCAACATAACACTCAGACAGCAAGCCTGCTGACTAGGCATTATCGTGGTGCCGCACACTGAGAGAGAGATGTCAGATTTAGGGAGGTTAGTGGATGGGGGGAGCAGAAGAAGTTCAGTTTTGGAAAGGTTGAGTTTCAGATAGAGAGTGGACATGATATTGGAGACTGCGGTTAAACAGTCATTGGTGTTTTTTATTAGAGCAGGGGTAAGGTCAGGGGCTGAAGTGTATAGTTGTGTGTCATCAGCATAAAGATGGTACTGAAAGCCAAATCTGCTGATGGTCTGTCCGATCGGGGCCGTGTAGAGAGAGAAGAGGAGAGGGCCAAGGACTGAACCCTGAGGGACCCCAATAGTGAGAGGAAGAGGGGAGGAAGTGGAGCCAGAGAATGATACACTGAAAGAGCGGTCAGAAAGATAGGAAGAGAGCCAGGAGAGAGCCGTGTCCTTGATGCCAATGGAGTGCAGCATAGAGAGTAGGAGCTGATGGTCGACAGTGTCAAAAGCCGCAGGGAGGTCAAGAAGGATAAGCAGAGAGCGGTCACCATTACGTTTTGCTGTCAGAAGGTCATTGGTCACTTTGATGAGGGCAGTTTCTGTAGAGTGAAGGGGGCGGAAGCCAGACTGCAATGGATCCAAAAGAGAGTGAGTGGCGAGGTAATGGGTGAGGCGGGTGTAGACCAGGCGCTCCAGGAGTTTTGAGGTGAAGGGGAGATTGGAGACTGGTCTGTAGTTGTTTGTGCAGGATGGGTCAAGGGATGTTTTCTTTAGTAGTGGAGTAATAATAGAGTGTTTGAAGGAGGAGGGGAAGATGCCAGTAGAGAGGGAGAGATTGAAGATAGTGGTTAAGTGACTGGTCACCACTGGAGAGAGGGTCTGTAGTAGGTGTGAGGGAATGGGGTCAGAGGTGCATGTAGTGGGACGTGAGGACGAGAGGAGCCTGGAGACTACTTCTTCTGTGGCTGGGTCAAAAATGGAGAGTGAGCCAGAGGGGATGTGGGGACAGATGGGAGTAGAAACACTTGAAGGTTGGGAGCTGATTTCCTGACGGATGTTTTCTATTTTCTCTGTGAAGTAAGAGGCCAGATCGTCAGCACAGAGGTCAGTGATAGGAGCCTGCACTTTCGGACTGAGGAGAGAGTGAAAGGTGTCGAAAAGTTTCTTTGAGTTGTTGGCTAGTGAGGAGATCAGGGTGGTGAAGTAGGTCTGTTTGGCAAGGTGAAGGGAAGAGTTGTAGGTTTTTAGCATGAATTTATAATGGATGAAGTCTCCTGGTGAGCGAGTTTTCCTCCATAGGCGTTCGGCACTCCTCGAGCATCGCTGGAGGAATCGAGTTTGTGATGTGAGCCAGGGCTGTTTGACTCTGTGTTTGGAGGTTCTAAGGGTGAGGGGCGCTACTTGGTCCAGGGTACTTTTGAGAGTGTCATTGTAGTAATTCACAGCCAGATTGGGGCAGGAGAAGGAGGAGATTGGGGACAGTGATGAGAGAAGAGAGTCTGTGAATGTGTGAGGGTTGATGGCCTGTAGATTTCTGAATGTGTGATAGGTCGGACTATGCTGTGATGGGTGAGGGTTTGAGAGTGTGAAGGTGAGAATGTTGTGATCAGAGAGAGAAGGAGATGAGTTGTCTAAGGAGGAGGAAGAGCAGAGTCGGGTAAAGACCAGGTCAAGGGTGTTACCATCCTTATGTGTCTCAGAGGTTGAGAGTTGCGAGAGGCCAAGAGAAGTGGTTAGAGCTAGGAGCTGGGATGCAGATGTGGAGTTGAGGCTGTTTATGGGGATGTTAAAGTCTCCCAGGATGAGGGTTGGTAATTCTGAGGACATGAAGTGCGGCAGCCATGCGGAGAAGTGGTCGAGGAAGTGGGTGGTTGAACCTGGGGGGCGATACACCACCGCTACTCTGAGGGGGAGGGGACGGTATCCTTTAAAAAATAAATTATTTATTAGGTCCTGTGACTAATTTGCCACCAAACCTGGCAGCTCTCTAGCGCCCCTCCTATACACAGGACAGTCAGGGAACTGACTGAGGATAAGGGCAGGACTACACAATTTACAGTAACTCAAATCTACAGTTTAGTACATAGATGGTTATCTATTATAATAAAACCCTAAGGCAACTTCCGTCAGGATGTAACGGTATGCTACGTCACATCCTGGCTGAAGTCGCCTGTACACCCACCCTGGGTGTTCCAATATGGCCGCCCGTTGCTGGGAGTGGGGCTTCCAAAGCCCCACTCCCGCCATTGGTACAAGCGCCAGCGGAACCCCCCGCCCCCAACCAGCCCCCACCCGGCCCCCTCCGTTCTCACCCCTGCCTGGTGTTAGCGATGATAGCTGTGGACTCCAGGAATTAACACTTCCTGGAGCGGGTCATGTGGCAGCCTGTGTGACGTCACATCAGCCCGCCCTCTCACAACACCTGCTCCAGGCACAGTCTATTCCTGGAGTCTTCAGCTATCATCGCTAACGTCAGGCAGGGGTGAGAACGGAGGGGGAGGGGGGACACAGGCGCACAGTAGGGGCACAGGGGGACACAGAGGCGCACAGGGGGACAGAGGCACATAAGGAGACACGGGGACACAGAGGTGCACAGGGGGACACAGAGGCGCACACGGGGACACAGAGGCGCACACGGGGACACAGAGGCGCACACGGGGACACAGAGGCGCACACGGGGACACAGAGGCGCACAGGGGGGGACACAGATTCTCTGGTCGCCGCGTTCAGTGCCGACCAATCAGAGAAGCAACATTCAAACCGCGCGCCGCTTCTCTGATCGGTCGGCGCTGAACGCAGCGACCAATCAGAATAGCGGCGCTCGCCATGCCGCCATATTTGAAATACAATGTGCGCCACGGTGAGCGCCGCTATTCTGATTGGTCGCCGTATTCAGCGCCGACCAATCAGAGAAGCGGCGCGCGGTTTGAATGCCGCTTCTCTGATTGGTCGCCGCGTTCAACAGTGGCGTACATTGTATTTCAAATATGGCAGCATGGCGAGCGCCGCTATTCTGATTGGTCAGCGCTGAAAGCTGTGACCAACAAGTCATACATGTAATACATGCTATACATGTAATATAATGTACCGCTTTATACTGTAGTGCTGCTATACATATGCTGTAATGTACCACCATATACCATAGCGCTGCTATATATATTGTGAGGTATAGCGGCGTCAGGGAGGCAAAGACACGGGATCCAGGCACCACTGGTCACAGCACACGGGTTTATTTGGCCCCAAAATGTAGGAAACACAATAGTCCACAAAGAGCATTCCTTATTCCCCTTACTTCAGGGGCCGCTACTTAGCTTCCAGCCACAATGTCTCAGGCTTGGCTCAGGGATGCTTCTCTCTCAGAAGCTCAGGAAGTTGTCTTCACTCCCCACACACTAGAGACCACACCCCGTGGTCTAGCTTCCTTTTATCACACCCAAGCCAGTAAGCAGAACCAACACAAAATCCTGGGATGGAGTGCGACCTGTCAATATGGAGGACGCACCCAGGGAGGCCCATACCGGTCGCAGGGGCCCGACCCGGTCGGTGCCTCACACACCCCCCCCTATGTTCAAGCGTATGGGGCTGAACACAAGGCCATAACCCCGGGCCCTGTGTGCAGACCGCGTCACGGCGCGGAGAACCGGCGGAGCCAAGCAGGGGCACCCGGGGATACCAGCGGTGCCAGACCCCATGGGCAACCAACCTGTTCGGACCCCCGGCAGCCACAAACCCCGGACGGGTACCAACGACAGAGGCCTGGGGCCCCACGAGCAACAAGGGGTTTGCCCGCGGCATTGCTGCACCACTCTGGACGGCGAGTCGGCGCACTGGGCTCTGCACCCGGGAATCAGTCACATTAAGTCCTCTGGGTATCCCGGCGGCGGGAGTCTCAGGCTCTGGGCCCTGTCCGTCCTTCCTCCGGAGGGCCATATACTCATTCCACAATACCCGGAACAAGGGCATATCCCTCCCCAGCACAACATCATAAGGGAGATCCTTTACCACCCCCACGACATGTTGAACCCTCCTGGCTGGGGTAGCAAACGTGACACACTTCGTTGGATACCTACGATGATCCCATGGACACTCATCACCCTGACCTTCCGGTCGGTGGGTTTGGTCCTGGAGACCAAGGAGGCACACACGAGGGTCACGTTGCTCCCTGAGTCCAGGAGAGCCGTCACTTCATGACCATTAAGCCGAACGCGGCACAGTACATTCCCAGTGTCCCTGGGGTCCGAGCGCCCTTTTCCGGTGAGGTGGGCGAACATGGACCGCCTCCGGGAGTAGTCGCAGTCCATGGGTTCCCCGTTGAGGGGACACTGTGCCATCATATGTCCAACCTCCTGACACCTCCTACATCGGGGTTGACCTCCATTATACCAGGGGCTGAACGGCGGCGGTCCGGAACGCCGCTTTGCTGCAGGGGGAGGGCCGTTCTTGGCCTGAGCCGGGTGCTCGCTCACCCGGGGTCCGGATTGGGGGTCCCAGCTTTCTGGTGTGGTGGGCGCGGCCTTGCGGTTGGTTCGCAGTGTTCCCGTGTCCCTGATCAAGTTCTGTGTGGCCACATGGCGCTCCACCACATTCACCACCTGGTCTAGGTTACCCGGGTCACTGTGTCCCACCCACCATTGTATGGGGATGGGCAGCGTACGCACGAAGCGATCCACCACCACCCGCTCTACCATCTGGGCCGGGCTCAGTGCTTCAGGCTGCAGCCATTTCTTAACCAGGTGTAGCAAGTCATAGGCCTGAGAGCGCACAGGTTTGCCTTCCTCATAGGCCCATTGGCTCACCCGTTGTGCCCTCACGTAAGTATTAACCCCGGTACGGGCCAATATCTCCCCCTTCAGGGCTCCATAGTCCAGGGCATCCTTGGTACATAAGTCTATGTAGGCCTTTTGGGGATCACCAGTCAAATAGGGCGCCAGCACCTCGGCCCACTGGGCGACCAGCAGTCTCTCCTGTCCAGCCACCCGCTCAAACACGGCCAGGAATGCCTCCACATCATCCCCCGGCGTCATCTTTTGCAGCGCTTGTCTTACCCTTTTCCGGACGCTGCAGTCATCACCTGGGCCTTGGGGCGGTTCCCACGGTCTGGCACGAACAGCCTCGGTCAACAGGGCCATCTGTTCCTGGTGTCGGTGTTCCTGCTGCTGCAGTGCTTGGAACTGCTGCTGCTGAGCCTGAACCAGGTGTTTGAGTACCTCCTCCATGCTGGTGGTGGGCTCGTACTGGAATTTAGCCGCTTGGATCCTGGACATGCGCTGCTGGGCACCCCACAAGAGACTGGCGGCTATAATGACAGCTGCTCCTCTCACTTAGCTGCCGCTCATTAGCCTCATGAAACAGTCACTTTCACCAGCGGTTCCGGAAGAAAGGGCGACAGTAGCGTGGGCTTCACCAGGAATGATTGCTACACCTCACCGGGCCGGCATTGCCCGCATTCTCCACCATATGTGAGGTATAGCGGCGTCAGGGAGGCAAAGACACGGGATCCAGGCACCACTGGTCACAGCACACGGGTTTATTTGGCCCCAAAATGTAGGAAACACAATAGTCCTACATAAATATTTTATTTAGCAAAAGGACACTCAAGTAGACCGACAAATTAAAATCAATGAAAAAGGCTTTTCGCAGAAAGCCTACACAAGGATCCCCCTTAGGTTGCTTTCACATCACGTTTTTGGCCCATCCGTGGCTGTCTGTTGCAAAACCAACAGCCACGGATCAGATTCAGCCCCCATGTGTCCCTAAGGGCCACGGATTGGATCGGATTTGGCCTTATTGCCATCCGATTTGTGTCGGATCCGATTCTGTCAGATTTTTTGCTGTCCCCAAAATCGGAGACTGCTCCAGGGCACAGTGGATCAATTCGTACGCAATCGAATCCGACATGATCTGCGCCAATTAACATGGGGGCCTACGGAGCGCGGGTCCGAGGAAACACAGGATCATGTCTCTGACCCAAATTTAGTGTACTGAGCATGCCCAACACTAAAACTGCTGTGTACCGTCTAATATCACTTCCTCAATGTATATACATATATTGCGGAGGTGAAATTAAGTAAAATCAAGGGTTAAACATAAAAAAAAATCTCTATTCTCACCTCTCCAGCGAACCCCCGATCTTGGCATGTGTCTCCCAGGACACGACCTGGTGCTGCGTGGCAACTCGATCAGCTGATCTGGTCAAGTGACCGGTTACTGAGGTCATGTGACTGATGATGCTGTCGGGTAGCCCCGCCTTTCTAGGTCCTACAACACTTGGAGCTAGATGCCGACATCGGGGGATCGCTGGAAAGGTGAGAATATAATTGTTTTATTTTTAACCCTTGCTTTTACTTAATTTCACTTCCGCAATGTATGTATATAGTGCATGGAGATAGTGTATGTATATACATTGCGGAAGTGAAAGTGCCCCGCACAGCTCTTTCTGTGTCCAGACCCGTGAAAATCACAGAAATAGCCCTGAAGTTCACATCCGATCCTGATCCTTTCCTATCTGTGGGATCCTGCAAAAAGTAGGATCCCACAAACAAGAAAAAAAATTGCGATGTGAAAGCAGCCATAGAGGGCAATAGAACACATGTATAGCACCTTTCAAGGAATGTGGAGCCCCCTAATCGCCTAGAGTGGGGGCTGCATGGGCTTGTGGCCCCCAGTTGAGTTGTCTGGTAACATATTGAGGTATCTGTTTCCTCCTAACATCTGTTTGTCATTATAGGTGCCTTACTATTCATGAGGTATCCTCATGATGGATGGTAAAGGGTTCAGAGTCCCTGTTGTGAGGTACCAGAAGCAGGTGATGGCTGTGATTGGCTGTCCTGCTTGTCTGATAAGTTTGCACCTGATTGGTTTGAAAAGTGCGGGAGAGTGGAGCAGTTATGCCCCGCCCACAGGGATCTTCAGTCAGTGTCTCTGAGGAGACGAAGAATAACGCAGTATGGAGGAGCTGCTGTATAACCACTAGAAAATCCTCCTGCACCTGTCGTTACCACAGACTCTGCAAGACCCGAACTGCCAGAGATGCCTCGAGGGCAGGAGGCCGAGATGGACCCGGGGGAGACGCTGGCTCATAGACAGTGGTGGTCCCGGATGGTATACTCACAGGAGGTGTCTGCGGTTCGACAGGCCCGTGGCAAGAAAAGGCGGATGAAAGACGGCCATGGAGGAACTGATACATCACAGGCCGGAGCTTCACAGGATTCCTAAATATCACAGGACGTCCTGGCAGCGAGATCTCATCAGGAGACAGCCGGCGGGCAGCAGACAAAGTCGGGGATGACAGGCACGGCAGTGGAGTGCGCCCCTTTCACTACGGATTGTGGTGACCGCTGTAACCTGCACACTGCAGCAGCGGCACTGGGATGTCACCGGGGCTAGGATGGGGCACAGACGAACAGAGGGTCACTCCAGGCCCGTCCACAGAAGCCCCAAGCAACACAGCAGCTAAGGCCTGGGCTTCACAGGACAATTTCCCAAGTGAGGACACCCGGGGGGTACATGACTGTGAATCCCAGGATCCAAGGACAGCAAACTACAGATCACAACTACAGAGGATGGAACAGGTGAGATTTTAACTATAGATAATGCTGGTAATGATGTTCTGTTTACGAGACAGCAGGGAGAGAAGCACTGGCTGGTTGCCTGGCAACCTCCAAGCCTAAAGGCCCCATCACACCTGGCGACGGGGCTGGAGATGTCGGCAGCGACTGGCAGGTGCGCGCATGTTTTTGGCACCCTGCCAGCGTTGCCGTCCTCCATTTACATGGGGCGACATCTCCAGCGCCGCACCGGCGAGCTGACAGGCGGCATCGCCGCCGGGGTGTCTGAAAACCCCAGCGGCGATGCAGGACAATGCTCCCATCACCTGTCGGATTGCTGGTGGCCGGTTACATGGGGCGATGTGTGCACATCGCCCCAGATCGGTCGCCTGGTTTTAGAGCACTGCGACCTCCCGGCGGCGCTGACATCGCCCCTTTACATGAGGCGACATAGGGGCGATGTCGCCACCGATAGGCCACGCCCCTACGTCGCCTATGTAATTGGCGGCAATGTCGCCCCGTGTGACGGGGCCTTAAAAGGTACCTTTACACACAGATATATTGTTTGCGATTCACTGGACACATTGTTCCACTTGTACATGGCAACAAAATGGAACAATGTGTCCATGATTTCACTGCAACCAGTGAATTGCAAGCAATATATCTGTGTGTAAAGGTACCTTAGGGTACCGTCACACGATGCAATCTCAGCTGGCGATGTGTGGCGATCTAATGTGCGCACTCACGTTTTTCGTGGTCGCCTCAGATCGCCGATGGCGGCATCACACGCCGCAATTTCTCCCTGAAGCTAAGGCAATGTGTCGCTCCGGAAATCGCCTCCCCTAACTAATCTTGTCTAATTCCATCGCCGCTTCACACATCGCAATCTCAAAAGCAATGTGGGCGTACATGTTCAGTGCGGCGAGGAGATAGGCGTGCCACAGTGGTGTATACCGCGCCCCATACACGCTCATTGGACAAACTAACAGCGTTACGATTGGTCAGCCTGCTCTGGAAGGCTAATACATGACACCATTGTCTATCAGAGTTTGCACTGAGTTTGCGTTCGGTTGTGTAGCTGAAGATGTGTGTGGTGCTGAACGGACAGCTCTTCAAATAACGCTGAGGCACGCCTACGGGAAATCATAGACAACGCTCTTTCCATTATTATCGCCCTATCACACGCCACAACATGGAAATATCGCCTTACCGATTGCGGCTGATTACTGAGCACTGGTCAGGAATCAGGTGACGGCCGAGGGGAGATTTATCCCAAATCACACGCCGCAACCGTGAGGCAATTTCACGCCGATTGCTCCGGGGCGACACATCGCCTTTATGATTTCCAGGCGAGATTGCGGCATGTGACGGTACCTTAAAACAGAGCTTCCTGCTTCAGGTACGGTAGATTCTCTGGAATAACAGAGACCCTGCTGAAGGAAGGCATATAATGAAACTATCCACCCATGGCTTTCATTTAACTAGTGCTATGAAGGACAAAATAGGGCAGCACGATTCAATTGATATATATTTTTTTTTTTCAATGCTGCCCAATTTTAATCCTGTAACTACGGGTGTTAGGAAGGAAGAACAATCAGATTAGAATGTGGACAGGAGGAAGACCTACAGGTCGTTCCATGTCTGGTTTCAGGCTTCCTCCTTGTATGTCGCTGTGCTGGTTTATTCCAGCACCTCGATATTCTCGAAGTATATAGAAAATTTGGGGTCTCAGCATGGCTGAGCTACGATGAGGCATTTCAGCAGAAAGTGACAGTACGTCCTAATGTATGTTGGGGATTGAGGATCTAGGTCTTTGGATAAATTTAATGTTGCCCCAGCAGCACAATGCTCTGTAGATGGCATCTCAACAGCCGCTGAAGAAAGGTATGTTTTTCATTTAATGATGCTGGTGTAAATGGCGATTACCTGCCGTTTTCGCACTAATTGCTCTTATTGCAGCGGAGCGCACCCGTCTTCACAGAGCTTTCAGCAATAGGGTGCCGCCTCACATCTTATCGGACTCTGTGATACTAATGCAAAAGGGATGCACACCAGTGAAGGTGTTGGTAATGCACCCGTAGTTAGAAATTTCTCCCGACCGGGCAGAAGTGCAAATAGTAACATGCGGATTCGAGCAGGGTTTTCTCGTTCCTGCGTATCGGGATCCGGGCTGTCGCTGTTATGATGTTTTGGCATCTATTTGTTGTAGTTCCCAAGAAGGACGCTGGGGTTTTTTCCAATCTTCCATCACTTATTGTAATCTGTTGGTTCTTCCTTGAATGATTAGGTATCCTCGGATTTGGCATCAGTATCTTGTACATCAGTTGCTGTGGCAGTTAAGGTATGTGCCCACTGGACGGTTCTGCATCATTGCAGACCGTCAGAAAACCGGTGGAGAATTGCAGAAACTGAGTTTTCTGCCCTCAGCAGTGTCCTTCGTTTTTGTAGCGTTTTTTGAGCGGTTTTATAGCGTTTGTACAGCGTTTTATCGGCGGTTTTCCGGCGGTTTTTCTTAGCGTTTTAAAGCCAGTTTTTTGTGCACTTGTAAGCTGGAACCGCTGGAAAAAACGCTCAAAAGAAGTGACATGCTCTATCTTTGAAAACCGGTGCAAAACCGGTGAAGAAAGTGGAAAGGAGACAAATAAAAACGTTCTCATGTGCACAGCGTTTTCTAAAATCCATTGACTAGCATGTTAATCCAAAAGGTGGTTAGGATTAACATAAATTAACATAAAACTCAGCGGAAAACACCGACGGAAAACGCTACAAAACAGCTCAAAAAACTTCCAGTGGGCACATACCCTTAGAGTGTTGCAGAAAATTCGGGGGACGTTCCCTGATGGCGTATGCCGAGATTAAATCAGCGTACCAGATTTTGCCAGCTACCGCGGTTTGTCAGGTTTGGGGCTGTCTGATGTAAATCTGACAGCCCTGGACCCGCTTTTGATACAATGCAGCCCTATGGTGCCGGATAGGGCAGGATAGCAGTGATTTGCCATCCGGTTTTGTCCCTGTCCGGCAGCATCAGGCTGATAGCGTTTTTTGCCCTGAACACAAAATCGGAGCATGTAGCATTTGTGTGTCCGGGGCAACCAATTAATCAACACCAGATCCTGCTGGATTCTCCCGGATCCAGCGCGATCCGATGCCCCCTAACATGAGAGTCTATGGGGCACCGGCCCATACCGGTCCTGAGTCTGTCAGGTAAAAAAAACATGGTGTGAAGCCAGCCTTAGGTCTTCTTTTTCAGCAGATGTCTTGTCATTGATAAATGCTTGCCATTCGGCTTGGCGCTCTCGTTTTTATTTTGAAGCTTTTGCGTTATTTTTACATTGGGTCACCGAGTTTATGGTTCGGTCGAATGGTATGGTGCACTGCCTCGACGATTTTCGATTTTTCAGCCTCCTGATTCATTGGAGTGCAGCTGGGTAGTGCTGAATTTTCAGGATATTTTTGGATGCTTTTGGGAACCCATTGGCCATGGAAAAGTCGGTTGGACCATTTTGTGTCAGTGACTTTTTTGGGAATCGTTCTCTATTCTGAGTTCATGGATGTGCTTCTTTCTGAAGAGAAAGTGGGAATGCTTGTGTGCAACATTCAACAGGTGTTGGCTAGAAAAAAGGAGCAGCAAAAGCCGTAATGTGGTGAAGAAAGTAATGGCTGTATTAGTCGTGGTGACAGTCTGGGGTCTGTAACTGAAACTGGCAACTGAAGGAATACCGTTATTGTCTGACAGCCCGCTCTTGTCAAATTACTTTCTAAGGGTTGAGTATTAGCGACAATCTTGCGGCAGCTAATGCTGCTGAGTCCAAGGCCCTGGCTTTGGAGTCATTTTTTGCGTCAGGTGAATTTTTCTCTCTTCCCAGAGTCTGAGCATCTCGGCGGTACTTGGTGCCCGCCGAGCATCCAGAGTACCGGGATACTTGTGCGAGTGTCAAGTAGCGGCGACCATGCTCGCTCATCACTAATTGTTTCCTGTTCGACAATTTTCTGAAAGGTATGTAATACAGCACTTCCGGCCAGACGGAAGGAGACCTATATCCCGTGATCTATTGGAATAAAAATATGGGCTGTTTTACATTCTGTTTGTTTGGTAAACTTGAGATTCTTTTGTTCAAATCCTGTTTTTCTTTAGCTTTCTTTGGAACATTTATCACTGGCGAATTGAGTTGCTAGGTAAGTATCGCTGATCAGGTTTGTTTTCGGGGACATGTCTGTCTCCAGGAACAGAGTTGCTCTTTTGGTTCGCAGGTCCCAGACGGACCAGATTGTGAAGAGTGTGACGGTTAACCTTTGTGCCTTCCCGGGATCTGTGGTATTCCACTTTTTGAATTACACAATTGGTTGGTGTTTCACCAGGCGTTTGATGGCTTATTTTTCATGCATGGGAACGGTGATCCATAAACTAGGCTTCAATTCAGTATTACAGCGCTGTTTATCCAAATTGGGTTTAAAGGGAACCTGTCACCCCATGTAAGCCCCCTAACCTCTCAATACCTGTCCCTGCTGCACCTAAATACTTTCTGAATCATCCCTGTCTGAGCTCTTTGGTGTTTGTAAACGTGAAATAGTATGTTTTAATAACTTACATGATTTTTGTCGGGTGGGCGTTTCTGACAGTGGCATTTCCTTTGGAAGTACACTGAGCTGTAGGCTGATTTTCTGCTAAGGGAAAAAAAAAAAAAAACTCTTTAAATCTGATTTTCTAGCGAGTGTGGCGAGCTGAGTGTGACAGAGCAAGTGCGACAGAAGTAAGTGTGTGACTTGTGATTCAGTGACTTTGGATTAAGGGAGTTTGGAAGGGAGGAATTACTGAATTGCTGGTTGTATTTTATTAATACTTTGCATTTCTTTTTACTTATCATTTCTGTCTGGTGCAATCCCCATTAGGAAATGAGCTCCATGATTGGCAATGCCATCCAGTGTACATCTTGCCACATGTATGCAATCCTTGACCAGCCGGCCGAGGGTGCATACTGCTGTGTGAGATGTGAGTACGTTGTGCATTTGGAAGCCCAGATACTGGCTCAAAATGAACAACTGACAATGCTGAGATCCATAGACAATATGGAAAGGAGTCTGCTGCTCACTGAACAGCTGCTCAATGGGATAGATGTGGGGGAGGATGGTAGTATGGAGCTGCAGGACCGTGAGGTATCTAGCTGGGTGACAGTTAGAAGGCGGGGTAGAGGGAAGGGTGCCAGGGAGGCTAGCCCTGATCTGGTACACCCCAATAAATTTGCTATGTTGACAGATGAGGGGGGTGTGAGTTCAGGGATAGCACTGCTGCAGCAGGGCATGACCTCTGAAAGCCAGAAGAGTGGCTGCTCCAGTAAGGGGGAAAACAGGAGAGAAGGACAGGCCAGACAGGTGCTGGTAGTGGGGGGGCTCAATTATTAGGGGAATAGATAGGACAGTCTGTCACAAAGACAGGGATCGTCGAACAGTGTGCTGCCTACCTGGCGCTCGAGTCCGGCACATCGCTGATCAGGTGACAGATTACTGGGAGGGGCTGGTGAGGACCCAGCGGTCATGGTGCACATCGCTGATCAGGTGACAGATTACTGGGAGGGGCTGGTGAGGACCCAGCGGTCATGGTGCACATTGGCACAAATGACAAAGTTAGAGGTAGGTGGAAGGTCCTTAAAGATGATTTCAGGGAATTAGGCTGCAAGCTTAAGGCAAGGACCTCCAAGGTAGTATTCTCTGAAATACTGCCTGTACCACGTGCCACACCAGAGAGGCAAAGGGAGATTAGGGAGATAAATAAGTGGCTCAGGAATTGGTGTAGGAAGGAGGGGTTTGGGTTCCTGGAGAACTGGGCCGACTTCTCTGTTGGCTACAGGTTCTATGCTAGGGACGGGCTGCACCTCAATGGGGAGGGGGACGCTGTGCTGGGGGAGAAAATGGCTAGAAGGTTGGAGGAGTATTTAAACTAGGGATTGGGGGGAGGGTATTCATTGTATAGGAGGGGAAGATAGTGTAAATAGTAACCTGGGCACAAGTAATAAAATTGGGGGTGGCATGGGGGGTGGGGTTAGAACAGTCAATCTAGTAGGAAGGAATAGAGGTAAAGAGAGATGCATAAAGTGCATGTACACTAATGCCAGAAGCCTCACCAACAAAATGGAGGAAATAGAATTGATTTTGTTGGAAAATAATTATGACATGGTGGGGATTTCGGAGACTTGGCTGGACGAGAGCCATGACTGGGCTGTTATTATACAGGATATATATGGTGGAGATATCAGAGACATGGCTGGATGAGAGCCAGGACTGGGCTGTTATTATACAGGATATATATGGTGGAGATATCAGAGACATGGCTGGATGAGAGCCAGGACTGGGCTGTTACTATACAGGATATATATGGTGGAGATATCAGAGACATGGCTGGATGAGAGCCAGGACTGGGCTGTTATTATACAGGATATATATGGTGGAGATATCAGTGACATGGCTGGACGAGAGCCAGGACTGGGCTGTTATTATACAGGATATATATGGTGGGGATATCAGAGACATGGCTGGAGGAGAGCCAGGACTGGGCTGTTATTATACAGGATATATATGGTGGAGATATCAGAGACATGGCTGGAGGAGAGCCAGGACTGGGCTGTTATTATACAAGATATATATGGTGGAGATATCAGAGACATGGCTGGATGAGAGCCAGGACTGGGCTGTTATTATACAGGATATATATGGTGGAGATATAGGAGACATGGCTGGATGAGAGCCAGGACTGGGCTGTTATTATACAGGGATATATATGGTGGGGATATCAGAGACATGGCTGGATGAGAGCCAGGACTGGGCTGTTATTATACAGGGTATTTATGGTGGAGATATCAGTGACATGGCTGGATGAGAGCCAGGACTGGGCTGTTATTATACAGGGTATATATGGTGGAGATATCAGTGACATGGCTGGATGAGAGCCAGGACTGGGCTGTTATTATACAGGATATATATGGTGGAGATATCAGAGACATGGCTGGATGAGAGCCAGGACTGGGCTGTTATTATACAGGATATATATGGTGGAGATATCAGAGACATGGCTGGATGAGAGCCAGGACTGGGCTGTTATTATACAGGGTATTTATGGTGGAGATATCAGTGACATGGCTGGATGAGAGCCAGGACTGGGCTGTTATTATACAGGGTATATATGGTGGAGATATCAGAGACATGGCTGGATGAGAGCCAGGACTGGGCTGTTACTATACAGGTATATATGGTGGAGATATCAGTGACATGGCTGGATGAGAGCCAGGACTGGGCTGTTATTATACAGGATATATATGGTGGAGATATCAGAGACATGGCTGGATGAGAGCCAGGACTGGGCTGTTATTATACAGGATATATATGGTGGAGATATCAGAGACATGGCTGGATGAGAGCCAGGACTGGTCTGTTATTATACAGGATATATATGGTGGAGATATCAGAGACATGGCTGGATGAGAGCCAGGACTGGGCTGTTATTATACAGGTATATAGGGGAGATATCAGACATGGCTGGATGAGAGCCAGGACTGGGCTGTTATTATACAGGGGTAATATATGGTGGGAGATTTTCAGTGACATGGCTGGATGAGAGCCAGGACTGGGCTGTTATTATACAGGATATATATGGTGGAGATATCAGAGACATGGCTGGATGAGAGCCAGGACTGGGCTGTTATATACAGGATATATATGGTGGAGATATCAGAGACATGGCTGGATGAGAGCCAGGACTGGGCTGTTATTATACAGGATATATATGGTGGAGATATCAGTGACATGGCTGGATGAGAGCCAGGACTGGGCTGTTACTATACAGGGTACATATGGTGGGGATTTCGGAGACATGGCTGGATGAGAGCCAGGACTGGGCTGTTATTATACAGGATATATATGGTGGAGATATCAGAGACATGGCTGGATGAGAGCCAGGACTGGGCTGTTACTATACAGGATATATATGGTGGAGATATCAGAGACATGGCTGGATGAGAGCCAGGACTGGGCTGTTATTATACAGGTATTTATGGTGGAGATATCAGTGACATGGCTGGATGAGAGCCAGGACTGGCTTGTTACTATACAGGTATATATGGTGGAGATATTGGTGACATGGCTGGATGAGAGCCAGGACTGGGCTGTTATTATACAGGGTATTTATGGTGGAGATATCAGAGACATGGCTGGATGAGAGCCAGGACTGGCTGTTATTATACAGGGTATATATGGTGGAGATATCAGGACATGGCTGGATGAGAGCCAGGACTGGGCTGTTATTATACAGGATATATATGGTGGAGATATCAGAGACATGGCTGGATGAGAGCCAGGACTGGGCTGTTATTATACAGGATATATATGGTGGGGATATCAGGACATGGCTGGATGAGAGCCAGGACTGGGCTGTTATTATACAGGATATATATGGTGGGATATCAGAGACATGGCTGGATGGAGAGCCAGGACTGGTCTGTTATTATACAGGGTATATATGGTGGAGATATCAGTGACATGGCTGGATGAGAGCCAGGACTGGGCTGTTATTATACAGGTATATATGGTGGAGATATCAGAGACATGGCTGGACGAGAGCCAGGACTGGGCTGTTATTATACAGGATATATATGGTGGGGATATCAGAGACATGGCTGGATGAGAGCCAGGACTGGGCTGTTATTATACAGGTATATATGGTGGAGATATCAGTGACATGGCTGGATGAGAGCCAGGACTGGGCTGTTATTATACAGGGTATATATGGTGGAGATATCAGAGACATGGCTGGATGAGAGCCAGGACTGGGCTGTTATTATACAGGATATATATGGTGGAGATATCAGTGACATGGCTGGATGAGAGCCAGGACTGGGCTGTTATTATACAGGATATATATGGTGGAGATATCAGAGACATGGCTGGATGAGAGCCAGGACTGGGCTGTTATTATACAGGGTATATATGGTGGAGATATCAGTGACATGGCTGGATGAGAGCCAGGACTGGGCTGTTATTATACAGGGATATATATGGTGGAGATATCAGAGACATGGCTGGATGAGAGCCAGGACTGGGCTGTTATATACAGGATATATATGGTGGAGATATCAGAGACATGGCTGGATGAGAGCCAGGACTGGGCTGTTATTATACAGGATATATATGGTGGAGATATCAGAGACATGGCTGGATGAGAGCCAGGACTGGCTGTTATTATACAGGATATATATGGTGGAGATATCAGTGACATGGCTGGATGAGAGCCAGGACTGGGCTGTTATTATACAGGATATATATGGTGGAGATATCAGAGACATGGCTGGATGAGAGCCAGGACTGGGCTGTTATTATACAGGATATATATGGTGGAGATATCAGAGACATGGCTGGATGAGAGCCAGGACTGGGCTGTTATATATACAGGATATATATGGTGGAGATATCAGAGACATGGCTGGATGAGAGCCAGGACTGGGCTGTTATTATACAGGATATATATGGTGGAGATATCAGAGACATGGCTGGATGAGAGCCAGGACTGGGCTGTTATTATACAGGATATATATGGTGGAGATATCAGAGACATGGCTGGATGAGAGCCAGGACTGGGCTGTTATATACAGGTATATATGGTGGAGATATCAGAGACATGGCTGGATGAGAGCCAGGACTGGGCTGTTATTATACAGGATATATATGGTGGAGATATCAGAGACATGGCTGGATGAGAGCCAGGACTGGGCTGTTATTATACAGGATATATATGGTGGAGATATCAGAGACATGGCTGGATGAGAGCCAGGACTGGGCTGTTATTATACAGGATATATATGGTGGAGATATCAGAGACATGGCTGGATGAGAGCCAGGACTGGGCTGTTATTATACAGGATATATATGGTGGAGATATCAGTAGACATGGCTGGATGAGAGCCAGGACTGGGCTGTTATTATACAGGATATATATGGTGGGGATTCAGAGACATGGCTGGATGAGAGCCAGGACTGGGCTGTTATTATACAGGATATATATGGTGGAGATATCAGAGACATGGCTGGATGAGAGCCAGGACTGGGCTGTTACTATACAGGATATATATGGTGGAGATATCAGGAGACATGGCTGGATGAGAGCCAGGACTGGGCTGTTATTATACAGGGTATTTATGGTGGAGATATCAAGACATGGCTGGATGAGAGCCAGGACTGGGCTGTTACTATACAGGGTATATATGGTGGAGATATTGTGACATGGCTGGATGAGAGCCAGGACTGGGCTGTTATTATACAGGGTTATTATGGTGGAGATATCAGTGACATGGCTGGATGAGAGCCAGGACTGGGCTGTTATTATACAGGTATATATGGTGGAGATATCAGAGACATGGCTGGATGAGAGCCAGGACTGGGCTGTTATTATACAGGGTATATATGGTGGAGATATCAGAGACATGGCTGGATGAGAGCCAGGACTGGGCTGTTACTATACAGAGGTATATATGGTGGAGATATCAGAGCATGGCTGGATGAGAGCCAGGATGGGCTGTTATTATACAGGATATATATGGTGGAGATATCGAGACATGGCTGGATGAGAGCCAGGACTGGTCTGTTATTATACAGGATATATATGGTGGAGATATCAGAGACATGGTGGATGAGAGCCGGACTGGGCTGTTATTATACAGGGTATATAGGGGAGATATCAGAGACATGGCTGGATGAGAGCCAGGATGGGCTGTTATTATACAGGGTAAATTTGGTGGGGATATCGGACATGGCTGGATGAGGCCAGGATGGGTGTTATTATACAGGGTATATATGGTGGAGATATCAGAGGGCATGGTGGATGAGAGAGGACTGGGCTGTTTTATTAAAGGATAAAATATGGTGGAGATATCAGGACATGGCTGGATGAGAGCCCGGACTGGGCTGTTATTATACAGGGATATTATGGTGGAGATATCAGTGACATGGCTGGATGAGAGCAGGACTGGGCTGTTATTATACAGGGTATATTGGTGGGGATTTCGGGGACATGGCTGGATGAGAGCCAGGATGGGCTGTTATTATACAGGATATATATGGTGGAGATATCAGAGACTGCTTGGAGCCGGTGGGTGTTATATAAGGATATATATGGTGGGATTCGAGGCTGGCTGGATGAGGCCAGGATGGGGTGTTTTTTTACAGGGTATTTATGGTGGAGATATCAGTGACATGGGGTGGATGAGGCCAGGACTGGGTGTTATATAAGGGTATATATGGTGGAGATATGGGACATGGCTGGATGAGAGCCCGGGTGGGTGTTTTTTACGGGTTTTTATGGTGGGATATCAGTACATTTTGGATTGGGGGT
>JARQOC010000009.1:44537866-44634888 GCA_033576535.1 Allobates femoralis | reverse complement strand
GCGCCACAGTCCCGTCACCCGCGCCACAGTCCCGTCACCCGCGCCACAGTCCCGTCACCCGCGCCACAGTCCCGTCACCCGCGCCACAGTCCCGTCACCCGCGCCACAGTCCCGTCACCCGCGCCACAGTCCCGTCACCCGCGCCACAGACCCGTCACCCGCGCCACAGTCCCGTCACCCGCGCCACAGACCCGTCACCCGCGCCACAGACCCGTCACCCGCGCCACAGACCCGTCACCCGAGCCACAGACCCGTCACCCGCGCCACAGTCCCGTCACCCGCGCCACAGTCCCGTCACCCGCGCCACAGTCCCGTCACCCGCGCCACAGACCCGTCACCCGCGCCACAGTCCCGTCACCCGCGCCACAGACCCGTCACCCGCGCCACAGACCCGTCACCCGCGCCACAGACCCGTCACCCGCGCCACAGACCCGTCACCCGCGCCACAGACCCGTCACCCGAGCCACAGTCCCGTCACCCGAGCCACAGTCCCGTCACCCGCGCCACAGTCCCGTCACCCGCGCCACAGTCCCGTCACCCGCGCCACAGACCCTTCACCCGCGCCACAGACCCGTCACCTGTGCCACAGACCCGTCACCCGCGCCACAGACCCATCACCCGAGCCACAGTCCCGTCACCCCGCGCCACAGACCCTTCACCCGCGCCACAGACGCGTCACCCGCGCCACAGACCCTTCACCTGTGCCACAGACCCGTCACCCGAGCCACAGTCCCGTCACCCGAGCCACAGTCCCGTCACCCGAGCCACAGTCCCGTCCACCCCGCGCCACAGTCCCGTCCACCGCGCCACAGACGCGTCACCCGAGCCACAGTCCCGTCACCCGCGCCACAGTCCCGTCACCCGCGCCACAGACGCGTCACCCGCGCCACAGACCCTTCACCTGTGCCACAGACCCGTCACCCGCGCCACAGACCCGTCACCCGAGCCACAGACCCGTCACCCGAGCCACAGTCCCGTCACCCGCGCCACAGTCCCGTCACCCGCGCCACAGACGCGTCACCCGCGCCACAGACCCTTCACCTGTGCCACAGACCCGTCACCTGCGCCACAGACCCGTCACCCGCGCCACAGACCCGTCACCCGAGCCACAGTCCCGTCACCCGCGCCACAGTCCCGTCACCCGCGCCACAGACCCGTCACCCGAGCCACAGACCCGTCACCCGCCACCACAGACCCGTCACCCGAGCCACAGTCCCGTCACCCGCGCCACAGTCCCGTCACCCGCGCCATAGACGCGTCACCCGCGCCACAGACCCTTCACCTGTGCCACAGACCCGTCACCCATCCACTTAGACACCTAGAGAAGTCCTCACACCTCATCCAGAGAGATAGAATCTCCATAAAGGTGCCGTGTACATGGGGAAACATCGCCCAAAAGTGACGTAGGCATCGCTGTTGCCGTTGAAATCGCTTGTGCGTTGCTACGTGTGACGGCGATTCAATGGCGATAAGTTGCTGGAGCGGAGTTATCAGGTCTCAGAACATGTTGTGAATCCTGGCGATGTTCAGGTGATCTGGCAGAATCGCCCAGTCTGACACCGCAACGGCCATGTTGAAAGCAACTTCCCCACTCACTACAATGTGAAATGATCGCTGCTGCGTTGCCGCGATGTCTCCTCGTGTGACATCTCCACAGCGATCTTGGCAGAAGGTGCGCGCTCCGGTGAGTTGCCGGCGATGTTGCCCCTGTGACGGCACACACACGTCTCCTACGTGACCTGTAGACACCCCTGGATGGTGACTGATCCACTGATATCATGACTTCTTTCTTGTAGGATCAGGACGATCTGGTGATCGAGTTGTTAGCGAGAATCTCCTGGGCCTGGTATATTGGCCCCTGCTGATGGTCACCCTCATTTCCATGGATCTGTTGTTGGCTCGGGGGCCACATCTGCAGTAAGAGTTAATGACATTGGGAAAGTTTGTAGAACAGAACAAGACAAGTCTGTAGTGATCAGCAGCACGAGGCTTCGTGTTACACGGTCATCACCGCCCCACAAACGCCATTTACCAAGCAAAACGCCTCCCAGCCCTGGGCTGAGTCCCTGCCAAGCAGAGAGTAGTTAACGGGCCGCCGCGCCCAACCAGTAAAGATACTGTTATAATAAGCCTAACCCAAAAATACAGGAGCTGCAAATAGCCCAGCACGACGCCTAATATGGAGCAATGGCGGCACCTCGTAATCACGTCACACCGTGATCCATCAGTTGTCTGTGAAGGCAGAATGGCGAGAACCAAGGCTGCAGAGTCACCTCAGCAAACATGGCTGCACACACAAAGTGGCGGCCACCAGGGTAGTTCAAGCAGAACACACAGGAATGGGTCTTAGATCTGGGGCTCAGGGGTGCGTGATGTGCAGATCACAGAACCTGGGGCTCAGGGGTGCGTGATGTGCAGATCACAGAACCTGGGGCTCAGGGGTGCGTGATGTGCAGATCACAGAACCTGGGGCTCAGGGGTGCGTGATGTGCAGATCACAGAACCTGGGGCTCAGGGGTGCGTGATGTGCAGATCACAGAACCTGGGGCTCAGGGGTGCGTGATGTGCAGATCACAGAACCTGGGGCTCAGGGGTGCGTGATGTGCAGATCACAGAACCTGGGGCTCAGGGGTGCGTGATGTGCAGATCACAGAACCTGGGGCTCAGGGGTGCGTGATGTGCAGATCACAGGACCTGGGGCTCAGGGGTGCGTGATGTGCAGATCACAGAACCTGGGGCTCAGGGGTGCGTGATGTGCAGATCACAGAACCTGGGGCTCAGGGGTGCGTGATGTGCAGATCACAGAACCTGGGGCTCAGGGGTGCGTGATGTGCAGATCACAGAACCTGGGGCTCAGGGGTGCGTGATGTGCAGATCACAGAACCTGGGGCTCAGGGGTGTCGTGATGTGCAGATCACAGAACCTGGGGCTCAGGGGTGCGTGATGTGCAGATCACAGGACCTGGGGCTCAGGGGTGCGTGATGTGCAGATCACAGAACCTGGGGCTCAGGGGTGCGTGATGTGCAGATCACAGAACCTGGGGCTCAGGGGTGCCAGATGTGCAGATCACAGAACCTGGGGCTCAGGGGTGCGTGATGTGCAGATCACAGAACCTGGGGCTCAGGGGTGCGTGATGTGCAGATCACAGAACCTGGGGCTCAGGGGTGCGTGATGTGTAGATCACAGAACCTGGGGCTCAGGGGTGCGTGATGTGCAGATCACAGAACCTGGGGCTCAGGGGTGCGTGATGTGCAGATCACAGAACCTGGGGCTCAGGGGTGCGTGATGTGCAGATCACAGAACCTGGGGCTCAGGGGTGCGTGATGTGCAGATCACAGAACCTGGGGCTCAGGGTGCGTGATGTGCAGATCACAGAACCTGGGGCTCAGGGGTGCGTGATGTGCAGATCACAGAACCTGGGGCTCAGGGGTGCGTGATGTGCAGATCACAGAACCTGGGGCTCAGGGGTGCCTGATGTGCAGATCACAGAACCTGGGGCTCAGGGGTGCGTTATGTGCAGATCACAGAACCTGGGGCTCAGGGGTGCGTGATGTGCAGATCACAGAACCTGGGGCTCAGGGGTGCGTGATGTGCAGATCACAGAACCTGGGGCTCAGGGGTGCGTGATGTGCAGATCACAGAACCTGGGGCTCAGGGGTGCGTGATGTGCAGATCACAGGACCTGGGGCTCAGGGGTGCGTGATGTGCAGATCACAGAACCTGGGGCTCAGGGGTGCGTGATGTGCAGATCACAGAACCTGGGGCTCAGGGGTGCGTGATGTGCAGATCACAGAACCTGGGGCTCAGGGGTGCGTGATGTGCAGATCACAGAACCTGGGGCTCAGGGGTGCGTGATGTGCAGATCACAGAACCTGGGGCTCAGGGGTGCGTGATGTGCAGATCACAGAACCTGGGGCTCAGGGGTGCGTGATGTGCAGATCACAGAACCTGGGGCTCAGGGGTGCGTGATGTGCAGATCACAGAACCTGGGGCTCAGGGGTGCGTGATGTGTAGATCACAGAACCTGGGGCTCAGGGGTGCGTGATGTGCAGATCACAGAACCTGGGGCTCAGGGGTGCGTGATGTGCAGATCACAGAACCTGGGGCTCAGGGGTGCGTGATGTGCAGATCACAGAACCTGGGGCTCAGGGGTGCGTGATGTGCAGATCACAGAACCTGGGGCTCAGGGGTGCGTGATGTGCAGATCACAGAACCTGGGGCTCAGGGGTGCGTGATGTGCAGATCACAGAACCTGGGGCTCAGGGGTGCGTGATGTGCAGATCACAGAACCTGGGGCTCAGGGGTGCCTGATGTGCAGATCACAGAACCTGGGGCTCAGGGGTGCGTTATGTGCAGATCACAGAACCTGGGGCTCAGGGGTGCGTGATGTGCAGATCACAGAACCTGGGGCTCAGGGGTGCGTGATGTGCAGATCACAGAACCTGGGGCTCAGGGGTGCGTGATGTGCAGATCACAGAACCTGGGGCTCAGGGGTGCGTGATGTGCAGATCACAGAACCTGGGGCTCAGGGGTGCGTGATGTGCAGATCACAGAACCTGGGGCTCAGGGGTGCGTGATGTGTAGATCACAGAACCTGGGGCTCAGGGGTGCGTGATGTGCAGATCACAGAACCTGGGGCTCAGGGGTGCGTGATGTGCAGATCACAGAACCTGGGGCTCAGGGGTGCGTGATGTGCAGATCACAGAACCTGGGGCTCAGGGGTGCGTGATGTGCAGATCACAGAACCTGGGGCTCAGGGGTGCCTGATGTGCAGATCACAGAACCTGGGGCTCAGGGGTGCGTTATGTGCAGATCACAGAACCTGGGGCTCAGGGGTGCGTGATGTGCAGATCACAGAACCTGGGGCTCAGGGGTGCGTGATGTGCAGATCACAGAACCTGGGGCTCAGGGGTGCGTGATGTGCAGATCACAGAACCTGGGGCTCAGGGGTGCGTGATGTGCAGATCACAGAACCTGGGGCTCAGGGGTGCGTGATGTGCAGATCACAGAACCTGGGGCTCAGGGGTGCGTGATGTGCAGATCACAGAACCTGGGGCTCAGGGGTGCGTGATGTGCAGATCACAGAACCTGGGGCTCAGGGGTGCGTGATGTGCAGATCACAGAACCTGGGGCTCAGGGGTGCGTGATGTGCAGATCACAGAACCTGGGGCTCAGGGGTGCGTGATGTGTAGATCACCTGTCTTAAACGCCAAGTCTAGCAAACAGCACAGTAGAGCAGGTCTCCAGATGGTGACCTCTGTGAGTGGCCCCTACAGTAGAGCAAGTCTCCAGATGGTGACCTCTGTGAGTGGCCCCCACAGTAGAGCAGGTCTGCAGATGGTGACCTGTGTGAGTGGCCCCTACAGTAGAGCAGGTCTGCAGATGGTGACCTTTGTGAGTGGCCCCCACAGTAGGGCAGGTCTCCAGATGGTGACCTTTGTGAGTGGCCCCCACAGTAGAGGAGGTCTCCAGATGGTGACCTTTGTGAGTGGCCCCCACAGTAGGGCAGGTCTCCAGATGGTGACCTTTGTGAGTGGCCCCCACAGTAGAGGAGGTCTCCAGATGGTGACCTTTGTGAGTGGCCCCCACAGTAGAGGAGGTCTCCAGATGGTGACCTTTGTGAGTGGCCCCCACAGTAGGGCAGGTCTCCAGATGGTGACCTTTGTGAGTGGCCCCCACAGTAGAGGAGGTCTCCAGATGGTGACCTTTGTGAGTGGCCCCCACAGTAGAGGAGGTCTCCAGATGGTGACCTTTGTGAGTGGCCCCCACAGTAGAGCAGGTCTCCAGATGGTGACCTGTTGAGTGGCCCCCACAGTAGAGCAGGTCTCCAGATGGTGACCTGTTGAGTGGCCCCCACAGTAGAGGAGGTCTCCAGATGGTGACCTGTGTGAGTGGCCCCCCACAGTAGAGCAGGTCTCCAGATGGTGACCTGTGTGAGTGGCCCCCACAGTAGAGCAGGTCTGCAGATGGTGACCTGTGTGAGTGGCCCCCACAGTAGAGGAGGTCTCCAGATGGTGACCTGTGTGAGTGGCCCCCACAGTAGAGCAGGTCTCCAGATGGTGACCTGTGTGAGTGGCCCCTACAGTAGAGCAGGTCTGCAGATGGTGACCTGTGTGAGTGGCCCTACAGTAGAGCAGGTCTGCAGATGGTGACCTGTGTGAGTGGCCCCCACAGTAGAGGAGGTCTCCAGATGGTGACCTGTGTGAGTGGCCCCTACAGTAGAGCAGGTCTGCAGATGGTGACCTGTGTGAGTGGCCCCTACAGTAGAGCAGGTCTCCAGATGGTGACCTGTGTGAGTGGCCCCCACAGTAGAGCAGGTCTGGATGGGGTAAGTACCCCTAGATCTCAGTATACTGCCTTGGTATGATTTCTATGGAAAAGCTTTGGCCGCCATTATACTGGTACTGGGGCCTTCGTGTGTCATCACCGTGAGGAGGGCGGGGGTGGAAATGGCGCTCAAGGTTGGACATGTTTGGGTCCCCAGTCTTAGCGGCTGGTGCGTGTGATGGGGGGCACACCGGCTGAACCCCACACTCATAGGCCTGGAGGATTCTGGGATTTCTTGGGGATGGCCTGCACCGTGCAGCATCTTCATAGTCCCGGAGTTAATAGGGTGGGCATTCTTTGTGCATCATCTTCTCATGGCGGCGGCGTGCACCATCTGCTGCGAGGTCCCCTACAGAACAGCAGGCCTGGATAGGGTAAGGTAGGTACCCCAGATCCCAGTATACTGTCTAGGTGCAGTGCACTCTGGAATTTCACGTCCTGCACCGTGCAGCATCTTCATAGTCCCGGAGTTAATAGGGTGGGCATTCTTTGTGCATCATCTTCTCATGGCGGCGGCGGTGTGCACCATCTGCTGCGAGGTCCCCCACACGTTCTGCATACTTGTGGGATGATTCAGTGAAGCTTCCCATGGAAAGACAGACCTCACCTTTACAGATGGAAGCCAGAGTTTATGAATGAGCAGTCGGAGAGATGTGAAGCCACCGGGGGGGAATGAATCAGGGGTCTCACAGGGAAAGAGGAGAACAAGCACATCCAGCATTGCTTAAATACTCTGCAGATGATGCGCTCTCCCTACTGCTGCCTCAACATGACCCCAGATGGAAATATCAAGCTGATCAATGCCACCATTGTGGAAGAAGGGAACGCGCTCTATTTAGAGACGTTTGGAAACGATGACCCCCTCCCCCATTCATGGCCGGTGACGTGATGCCATAGTGGAGACTCATTGTCCTTCTGTATGAAGAGACACATAAAAATCTATGAAAATCCCAGAGAGAAAGGTCAGGAGCTGCCTGGCGAGGCTCGTCCTGGGCCGCACCTTGTGCAGATGTCTAGACGGTGTTCCCATGATGAGCCAGTGTGTGCCCAGGTGAATACGAGCGATCATCTCTGAGCCACCATCATCCAACCCAAGATATCGACCCACCAACACTGCGCCAAGCGCCAGCATCATCCAACCCAAGACATGGACCCACCATAGTCAGACACACCAACACTGCGCCTAGCGCCAGCATCATCCAACCCAAGACATGGACCCACCAACACTGCGCCAAGCGCCAGCATCATCCAACCCAAGACATGGACCCACCAACACTGCGCCTAGCGCCAGCATCATCCAAGATATCGACCCACCAACACTGCGCCTAGCGCCAGCATCATCCAACCCACGATATCGACCCACCAACACTGCGCATAGCTCCAGCATCATCCAACCCAAGACATGGACACACCAACAATGCGCCTAGAGCCAGCATCATCCAACCCAAGACATGGACCCACCATCGTCAGACACACCAACACTGCGCATAGCGCCAGCATCATCCAACCCAAGACATGGACCCACCATCGTCAGACACACCAACACTGCGCCTAGCGCCAGCATCATCCAACCCACGATATCGACCCACCAACACTGCGCATAGCTCCAGCATCATCCAACCCAAGACATGGACACACCAACAATGCGCCTAGAGCCAGCATCATCCAACCCAAGACATGGACCCACCATCGTCAGACACACCAACACTGCGCATAGCGCCAGCATCATCCAACCCAAGACATGGACCCACCATCGTCAGACACACCAACACTGCGCATAGCGCCAGCATCATCCAACCCAAGGCATGGACCCACCAACACTGCCCCTAGCGCCAGCATCATCCAACCCAAGATATCGACCCACCAACACTGCGCCAAGCGCCAGCATCATCCAACCCAAGACATGGACCCACCATAGTCAGACACACCAACACTGCGCCTAGCGCCAGCATCATCCAACCCAAGATATCGACCCACCATCGTCAGACACACCAACACTGCCCCTAGCGCCAGCATCATCCAACCCAAGATATCGACCCACCAACACTGCCCCTAGAGCCAGCATCATCCAACCCAAGACATGGACCCACCATCGTCAGACACACCAACACTGCCCCTAGCGCCAGCATCATCCAACCCAAGATATCGACCCACCAACACTGCCCCTAGAGCCAGCATCATCCAACCCAAGACATGGACCCACCAACACTGCCCTAGCGCCAGCATCATCCAACCCAAGATATCGACCCACCATCGTCAGACACACCAACACTGCCCCTAGCGCCAGCATCATCCAACCCAAGATATCGACCCACCAACACTGCCCTAGAGCCAGCATCATCCAACCCAAGACATGGACCCACCATCGTCAGACACACCAACACTGCGCCTAGTGCCAGCATCATCCAACCCAAGACATGGACCCACCATCGTCAGACACACCAACACTGCCCCTAGCGCCAGCATCATCCAACCCAACACATGGACCCACCATTGTCGGACACACGAACACTGCCCTAGCGCCAGCATCATCCAACCCAAAACATGGACCCACCATTGTCGGACACACCATCAATGCCCCTAGCGCCAGCATCATCCAACCCAAAACATGGACCCACCATTGTCAGACACACGAACACTGCCCCTAGAGCCAGCATCATCCAACCCAAGACATGGACACGCCAACAATGCGCCTAGTGCCAGCATCATCCTACCCAAGACATGGACCCACCATTGTCGGGCACACCAACACTGCGCCTAGAGCCATCATCATCCAACTCGAGACATGGCCCCATAATACGAGTCAACGCACGCGAAGGATTCTGCAGGGCCCAAATTTTTACATATGAGGGACAACTGCTCCTGGTGACGGTAGTTAGTGCACACTCTCCTCCTGGTGACGGTGGTTAGTGCACACTCTGCTCCTGGTGACGGTGGTTAGTGCACACAATGCTCCTGGTGACGGTGGTTAGTGCACACAATGCTCCTGGTGACGGTGGTTAGTGCACACTCTCCTCCTGGTGACGGTGGTTAGTGCACACTCTGCTCCTGGTGACGGTGGTTAGTGCACACAATGCTCCTGGTGACGGTGGTTAGTGCACACTCTGCTCCTGGTGACCGTGGTTAGTGCACACTCTCCTCCTGGTGACGGTGGTTAGTGCACACTCTCCTCCTGGTGACGGTGGTTAGTGCACACTCTGCTCCTGGTGACGGTGGTTAGTGCACACTCTGCTCCTGGTGACGGTGGTTAGTGCACACTCTGCTCCTGGTGACGGTGGTTAGTGCACACTCTGCTCCTGGTGACGGTGGTTTAGTGCACACACTGCTCCTGGTGACGGTGGTTAGTGCACACTCTGCTCCTGGTGACGGTGGTTAGTGCACACTCTGCTCCTGGTGACGGTGGTTAGTGCACACTCTGCTCCTGGTGACCGTGGTTAGTGCACACTCTGCTCCTGGTGACCGTGGTTAGTGCACACTCTGCTCCTGGTGACCGTGGTTAGTGCACACTCTGCTCCTGGTGACCGTGGTTAGTGCACACTCTCCTCCCGGTGACCGTGGTTAGTGCACACTCTCTTCCCGGTGACCGTGGTTAGTGCACGCTCTCCTCCTGGTGACGGTGGTTAGTGCACGCTCTCCTCCTGGTGACCGTGGTTAGTGCACGCTCTCCTCCTGGTGACCGTGGTTAGTGCACGCTCTCCTCCTGGTGACCGTGGTTTAGTGCACGCTCTCCTCCTGGTGACCGTGGTTAGTGCACGCTCTCCTCCTGGTGACCGTGGTTAGTGCACACTCTGCTCCTGGTGACCGTGGTTAGTGCACACTCTGCTCCTGGTGACGGTGGTTAGTGCACACTCTGCTCCTGGTGACGGTGGTTAGTGCACACTCTGCTCCTGGTGACGGTGGTTAGTGCACGCTCTCCTCCTGGTGACGGTGGTTAGTGCACACTCTGCTCCTGGTGACGGTGGTTAGTGCACACTCTGCTCCTGGTGACGGTGGTTAGTGCACGCTCTCCTCCTGGTGACGGTGGTTAGTGCACGCTCTGCTCCTGGTGACGGTGGTTAGTGCACACTCTGCTCCTGGTGACGGTGGTTAGTGCACGCTCTGCTCCTGGTGACGGTGGTTAGTGCACACTCTGCTCCTGGTGACGGTGGTTAGTGCACACTCTGCTCCTGGTGACGGTGGTTAGTGCACGCTCTGCTCCTGGTGACGGTGGTTAGTGCACACTCTGCTCCTGGTGACGGTGGTTAGTGCACACTCTGCTCCTGGTGACGGTGGTTAGTGCACGCTCTCCTCCTGGTGACGGTGGTTAGTGCACACTCTGCTCCTGGTGACGGTGGTTAGTGCACACTCTGCTCCTGGTGACGGTGGTTAGTGCACGCTCTCCTCCTGGTGACGGTGGTTAGTGCACGCTCTGCTCCTGGTGACGGTGGTTAGTGCACACTCTGCTCCTGGTGACGGTGGTTAGTGCACACTCTCCTCCTGGTGACGGTGGTTAGTGCACACTCTGCTCCTGGTGACGGTGGTTAGTGCACACTCTGCTCCTGGTGACGGTGGTTAGTGCACGCTCTGCTCCTGGTGACGGTGGTTAGTGCACACTCTGCTCCTGGTGACGGTGGTTAGTGCACACTCTGCTCCTGGTGACGGTGGTTAGTGCACGCTCTCCTCCTGGTGACGGTGTGTTAGTGCACGCTCTGCTCCTGGTGATTGTACTCACAGTTCCTGTCACGTCGGCCTGCCCTCCCGGCTGCGCCCCCTTATCATTCTGAACAGACAGTGTGGACCGAGCCGGGGGGATTCTCCGGAAACGTCACCGTCACTTCCATCTTTCCCTCCTGTTGAGGCTTCATTGTTATTCCAGGAATTGTCTACAGTTTCCTCCTGTTATATGGGAGCAGCTGTAACCTGGGATTGTGCGCTCTGCCCTCTACATATATACAGTATAATATACAGAAGGTGTCGTCATACTCCAGAGAGAAGCGTCCCCCGAGGGCCCGTCTGGAGATGAGCTCAGCTGCCCTGGAAAGCCCCAGAGTAAGCGGAACAGAGGAGGAAACCAGGAGCCGCCTGAACCTGAAATACCGCAGCTGGCAGCAGTACAAGTGTGCGACAGTGCCAGGAGGGGCGGCGAGTGCAGCTCTGTGGGACAAGTTCAGCTCTGCGGGACGAGCGCCGGGGCAGACACCGGCCACAGTCAGGGTCACACCAAGGTATAGTTGGTAAAGTCACCATCTGACCCCGCAGTCCCCCCGGATCACCCTCTGACCCCGCTGTCCCCCGAGTCACCCTTTGACCCCGCTGTCCCCCGAGTCACCCTCTGACCCCGCTGTCCCCGGGTCACCCTCTGACCCCACAATCCCATGGGTCACCCTCTGACCCCGCAGTACCTCCGGATCATTCTCTGACCCCGCAGTCCCCCCGGATCACCCTCTGACCATGCAGTCTCCCCGGGTCACCCTCTGACCCCGCTGTCCCCCGGGTCACCCTCTGACCCCGCAATCCCATGGGTCACCCTCTGACCCCACAGTACCTCCGGATCATTCTCTGACCCCGCAGTCCCCCCGGATCACCCTCTGACCATGCAGTCCCCCCGGGTCACCCTCTGACCCCGCAGTACCTCCGGATCATTCTCTGACCCCACAGTACCTCCGGATCACCTCCTGACCCCGCAGTCCCCCTCGGATCATTCTCTGACCCCGCAGTCCCCCCGGATCACCCTCTGACCATGCAGTCCCCCCGGGTCACCCTCTGACCATGCAGTTCCTCCGGATCACCCTCTGACCCTGCAGACTCTCCCCGGATCACCCCCTGACCCCGCAGTCCTCCCAGCTCACCCCCTGACCCTGCAGTCCCCCCAGGTCACCCCCTGACCCCGCAGTCCCCCCGGATCACCCTCTGACCATGCAGTCCCCCCGGGTCACCCTCTGACTCCGCAGTACCTCTGGATCACCCTCTGACCCTGCAGACTCTCCCCGGATCACCCCCTGACCCCGCAGTCCTCCCAGGTCACCCCCTGACCCTGCAGTCCTTCCAGGTCACCCCCTGACCCCGCAGTCTCCCCGGATCACCCCCTGACCCCGCAGTCCTTCCAGGTCACCCCCTGACCCTGCAGTCCCCCCAGGTCACCCCCTGACCCCGCAAGTCCCCCCCAGGTCGGGCTGCTCCTGCTGAACACGTCTCCAGTCTTACACGCGGTGATGTGAGTCAGTGTGAAATCTCCGCAGAGATGACGGTGTCTGCACTGAAACCGCAGAGCAGACGATCAACCGGACACACAATGAGGCCAAACAGCCTCCAGCCACAGTGGGAACAGGAGCCGCTCTGTGGCCTCCAACCACAAGAAGGGAGAGGCCAAACCCCGAACTGCAGCAGCACAGACACCAATGTGCCCCCCGATACAGCCTCCGCAGATACAGCCTCCGCAGATATAGCCTCCGCAGATACAGCCTCCGCAGATACAGCCTCCGCGGATACAGCCTCCGCAGATACAGCCTCCGCGGATACAGCCTCCGCAGATACAGCCTCCGCAGATACAGCCTCCATGTACACAGTCTCTGCAGATATAGCCTCTACATACAGAGCCTCCGTGTATAGTGTCTGAATAAACAGCCTTCATATATACAACCTCCGCAGATACAGCCCGTGTATACAGCCCCCACATATACAGCCTCTACATACAGAGCCTCCATATATACAGTCTCTGCGTATTCAGCCTCCATAGATATAGGCTCTACATATACAGCTTCCTTGTATACAGCCTCTGCAGATACAGCCTCTAAATGGAGCATCTGTATACAGTCTCCGCGTATTCATTCTCATTGTATGCAACCTCTGCATGTAGAGCCTCCACAAATACAGCCCCAACATATACAGCCTCCACATATACAGCCTCCACATATACAGCCTCCACACAGGGTATACACATATATACAGCCTCCACAAATACAGCCCCAACATATACAGCCTCCACATATACAGCCTCCACATATACAGCCTCCACACAGGGTATACACATATATACAGCCTCCACAAATACAGCCCCAACATATACAGCCTCCACATATACAGCTTCCAGGTATACAGCCTCCACATATACAGCTTCCAGGTATACAGCCCCAACATATACAGCCTCCACATATACAGCCTCCACACAGGGTATACACATATATACAGCCTCCACAAATACAGCCCCAACATATACAGCCTCCACATATACAGCCTCCACACAGGGTATACACATATATACAGCCTCCACAAATACAGCCCCAACATATACAGCCTCCACATATACAGCCTCCACATATACAGCCTCCACATATACAGCCTCCACATATACAGCCTCTGCAGATACAGCCTCCACATATACAGCTTCCAGGTATACAGCCTCTGCAGATACAGCCTCCACACAGGGTATACACATATATACAGCCTCCACACAGGGTATACACATATATATGGCCTCCACAGGGACGATCCCCTCACATTTTGCAGTGTTGGGTGCAGTCACTGGAGAAGCTTCTAATTATCTGGATGTTTCTAAATTGGAACAGTAGAAGGAGGCAGGAATCCCCCGAGGAAAGCGAAGATCCAGATACAAGGGCCGCGCCGAGGTCTGAACACCATGAGCAAATGTTCCACTGGTTATATCTGAGGCTTCCAGGACCCCCAATACCCGGAACTACAGGATTCCCCTAGAAAGATGGACGGATCCCAGTGACCACCACTGACTACAAGACACCACCAGTGACTACAAGACACCACCAGTGACTACAAGACACCACCAGTGACTACAAGACACCACCAGTGACTACAAGACACCACCACTGACTACAAGACACCACCAGTGACTACAAGACACCACCAGTGACTACAAGACACCACCACTGACTACAAGACACCACCACTGACTACAAGACACCACCAGTGACTACAAGACACCACCAGTGACTACAAGACACCACCACTGACTACAAGACACCACCAGTGACTACAAGACACCACCACTGACTACAAGACACCACCACTGACTACAAGACACCACCAGTGACTACAAGACACCACCAGTGACTACAAGACACCACCACTGACTACAAGACACCACCACTGACTACAAGACACCACCAGTGACTACAAGACACCACCACTGACTACAAGACACCACCACTGACTACAAGACACCACCACTGACTACAAGACACCACCACTGACTACAGGACACCACCACTGACTACAAGACACCACCACTGACTACAAGACACCACCAGTGACTACAAGACACCACCAGTGACTACAAGACACCACCACTGACTACAGGACACCCCCACTGACTACAGGACACCCCCACTGACTACAGGACACCACCACTGACTACAAGACACCACCACTGACTACAAGACACCACCACTGACTACAAGACACCACCACTGACTACAAGACACCACCAGTGACTACAAGACACCACCAGTGACTACAAGACACCACCACTGACTACAGGACACCCCCACTGACTACAAGACACCACCACTGACTACAGGACACCCCCACTGACTACAAGACACCACCACTGACTACAAGACACCACCACTGACTACAAGACACCACCAGTGACTCCATCGGTGGAAGCCACCATGAAGCCTGCTCTGTGATGCTGATATTTTAGCTCTGGTATAGCTCATTGCCCTGTGGCCCTTACTCCTTCTCAGTCAGACCCTGGTGTGGCCCCTTCCCTCTCCAGACTGCCCCTAACCCTACCTAATCACCCCTTCCTCCCTGGCTGGGGTGGAGCAGATTAACCCTCAGAGGCCTGCTGAGGGCCCATTGTTGCACAGTGAATGCTCCATTTCCTCTGCAGAGGCGGTGGCTCATTCATGGTCTCCTCTCGGGGCCCCAGCAGTGGTAGATGATTAAACTGCTCTCCAAGCATTGTGTGAGTAACTAGGTGGGGCGGTGGAGGCCGGATAATTCATCTATTCTGTAAGGCCCAGGTGGAGGCTCCGGCCTCATGACCCCGATCATATCAGAGGAGCCGTCTGTCACCTGAACATATGATCTGCACAGGGGTGTAACGTGAAGCTCATGGGCCCCGATGCTAAATCTCTAACGGGGCCCCCAATTATTGCAAATCCTTAACAGCATTAGTCTTTTTCTATAGGCCAAAGGGACTTTTGGGACCCCCCTAGGCTCCAGGGCCCGGGTGTGACTGTAACCCTGCACCTGTTGTAGTTATGCTCCTGGATCTGCAACAAAAATGGTGAGACGTCTGCACAAGGTGGTGCCCAGCAAGGTCCTGTGCCCGCTCCTACAGGTCCCCGGGGCATCACAGTGCCAACTGGAATCACTGAGAACTCGGCCGGCACCGCACCACGGTCTCCAACATTCACCCCAGACCTGGTAAATCACTGATCTACAAAGGAAAAGCAAAATGAAGATTGGCCAGATGGGGGTAAATGGTGGGAGGTGGTAGCCCGAGCTGTGCAGGTCCAGCAGAGCGAGACTGTCACTGTGGGTGTAGGGAGACACCCAGCGCTGGACGACAACGGGGGGGGGAAGGAGCCCCTGATGCTAAGGGCAAAAAGGGGGCATTGTGACCCCAAGAACAACTAGCGCTCCCCAATGTCCCTATACAGTCTCCGCAACTGTCGCTGCCAGGATACCTATTCCCTGACTGTCCCTGGACTACCACTACCCAGGGATCAGAGCAGGTGATCACTAGTCAAAAGAGAAACACACAAGGGAAACATGCAAAGTGGGAAGAGATACACTTAGCTTGAGCGGATCCAAGCAGCAAACCAGCAGACTCCAGGAAACACTGCTCTGATCCAAGAATCAATTAGGAACACCTGAGGCTATCACCAGCAGGGCATCCTGGGAGTCAAGGGAAATATATAGGCAGCTCCAAGGTAAGGAATCAGCTGGGTCCTAGTGACCTCCAGTTTACCTAAAAGGAAAATGCCTCTTAAAGCGACAGAGACATTTTTTCTTTAGCATGTGGACTGTTTGGCCAAACGCTGGGACCTTCTGCGAGTGGCCTCTACAGTCTCATCCGTGCCTCCTGACACACCTGTGACAGACTTATGCCAGGTTACCAGAAACATGGCATGTCCTCCAATCTACATGGCAGTCCCTGGTAACCATCACACCGTAGGGCACGCAAACTACAAAACAGTGAAAAAGTAGGGGAACTCGCCACCGAGCCAACGCCTCACCCTAGAAGACTTCTGATGGAGCCACCACAGGATGAGTGGTCTGGAGGGCACACAATGGCCACCACAGGATGAGTGGACTGGAGGGCACACAATGGCCACCACAGGATGAGTGGTCTGGAGGGCACACAATGGCCACCACAGGATGAGTGGACTATAGGACCACCACAGGATGAGTGGACTGGAGGGCACACAATGGCCACCACAGGATGAGTGGTCTGGAGGGCACACAATGGCCACCACAGGATGAGTGGTCTGGAGGGCACACAATGGCCACCACAGGATGAGTGGTCTGGAGGGCACACAATGGCCACCACAGGATGAGTGGTCTGGAGGGCACACAATGGCCACCACAGGATGAGTGGACTATAGGACCACCACAGGATGAGTGGACTGGAGGGCACACAATGGCCACCACAGGATGAGTGGTCTGGAGGGCACACAATGGCCACCACAGGATGAGTGGTCTGGAGGGCACACAATGGCCACCACAGGATGAGTGGACTGGAGGGCACACAATGGCCACCACAGGATGAGTGGTCTGGAGGGCACACAATGGCCACCACAGGATGAGTGGACTGGAGGGCACACAATGGCCACCACAGGATGAGTGGTCTGGAGGGCACACAATGGCCACCACAGGATGAGTGGACTGGAGGGCACACAATGGCCACCACAGGATGAGTGGTCTGGAGGGCACACAATGGCCACCACAGGATGAGTGGTCTGGAGGGCACACAATGGCCACCACAGGATGAGTGGTCTGGAGGGCACACAATGGCCACCACAGGATGAGTGGTCTGGAGGGCACACAATGGCCACCACAGGATGAGTGGTCTGGAGGGCACACAATGGCCACCACAGGATGAGTGGTCTGGAGGGCACACAATGGCCACCACAGGATGAGTCGTCTGGAGGGCACACAATGGCCACCACAGGATGAGTGGTCTGGAGGGCACACAATGGCCACCACAGGATGAGTGGTCTGGAGGGCACACAATGGCCACCCATGGCTGACCAGACGGGTCACTGGAACCTTCACGGTCACCTTAGATCATTGACCGGATGTGACCTAGTCCTTCCCTCACCTTCCATACCAAATCTTCAAGAGCTGCCCATAAAAGAGTGGAGGACACAAGATGGCCCCTGTGAGGATGGAGGCCGATGCCGCCACAAGAACAAACAATGCACGGATCAGATGAACAAGACTCTGTGGGCAAAGAGCCAGAGACAGGTCTGTGCCAAGTGCTGATCGGGCACAGTCTCCACCAGATGCCAAACACTTGGCCTGGCCGAGCGCCCACTGACCACAGTCACAACAAAGCCAAATCTCTCTATTCACAGCGGTGAAATAAGTGACAGAAGGAGGCTGAGATGAGATTAGTGGTGACATGACCCCAGTCACGGGCAGGATCCCCACTAACCCCTCATCTTCCCGACTGCACCAGATCCAGGGGGATCCTGCATGATTTGGATCAGGAGACGCGGGTTGCACATGGGCCGCACCAATAAAGGGTGATCCAGAGAACGGGGGGTTCAGGCCCCCAGAGAAGAAACACTTCACTACATGAAAATGTCACCAAGTCACAAACCGGATCCCGCAGATCCCACATGTGATCACCTGAAGTTACATTGGCCATGTAACCATCTATAGTCAGATTATGTCTCTGTCACCAGGTCTGCTCCATGTAGGCCAGAAAGGACCACCATGCCAACCAGAACACACTAAGGTGATGAGGGGCTGGACGGCACACATGGGGGGGGGCAGAGGTTATATACCGGGGGGCTGGAGGTTATACACCGGGAGGCTGGAGGTTATACACCGGGGGGCCGGAGGTTATACACTGGGGGGCCGGAGGTTATACACCGGGGGGCTGGAGGTTATACACTGGGGGGCCGGAGGTTATACACCGGGAGGCTGGAGGTTATATACCGGGGGGCTGGAGGTTATATACCGGGGGGCTGGAGGTTATACACTGGGGGGCCGGAGGTTATACACCGGGGGGCTGGAGGTTATATACCGGGGGGCTGGAGGTTATACACTGGGGGGGCTGGAGGTTATACACTGGGGGGGCTGGAGGTTATACACTGGGGGGCTGGAGGTTATACACTGGGGGGCAGAGATCATACACCGGGGGGGCAGAGATCATACACCGGGGGGCAGAGATCATACACCGGGGGGGCAGAGATCATACACCGGGGGGGCAGAGATCATACACCGGGGGGCAGAAATCATACACCGGGGGGCAGCGATCATACACCGGGGGGCAGCGATCATACACCGGGGGGGGGCAGAGATTATACACCGGGGGGGCAAAGATCATACACCGGGGGGGCAGAGATCTTACACCGGGGGGGGGAGCAGCGATCATACACCGGGGGGGGGAGCAGCGATCATACACCGGGGGGCAGCGATCATACACCGGGGGGGGGAGCAGCGATCATACACCGGGGGGCAGCGATCATACACCGGGGGGCAGCGATCATACACCGGGGGGCAGCGATCATACACCGGGGGGGGGGGCAGAGATTATACACCGGGGGGGCAAAGATCATACACCGGGGGGACAGAGATCATACAATGGGGGGGAAAAGATCATACACTAGGGGGCAAAGATCATACACTAGGGGGGGACAGAGATCATGCACTAGGGGGGACAGAGATCATACACTAGGGGGGACAGAGATCATACACTAGGGGGGACAGATATCATACACCAGGGGGCAGAGATCATACACCGGGGGGACAGAAATCATACATTAGGGGGGGCACAGATCATACATTAGGGGGCAGGGATCATACACCAGGGAGACAGAGATCATACACTGGGGGCAGGGATCATACACCGGGGGGCAGAGATTATATACTGGGGGGCAGAGATCGTACACTTGTGTGTTGTGGTCCGGGGGGCAGAGATCATACACCGAGGGGGCAGAGATCATACACCGGGGGGGCAGAGATCATACACCGGGGGGCAGAGATCATACACCGGGGGGCAGAGATCATACACCAGGGGGGGCAGAGATCATACACCAGGGGGGGCAGAGATCATACACCGGGGGAACAGAGATCATACACCAGGGGGGCAGAGATCATACACTGGGGGGGCAGAGATCATACACCAGGGGGGCAGAGATCATACACTGGGGGGGCAGAGATCATACACTGGGGGGGCAGAGATCATACACTGGGGGGGCAGAGATCATACACCGGGGGGGCAGAGATCATACACTGGGGGGGCAGAGATCATACACCGGGGGGGGGTCAGAGATCATAACACGGGGGGGCAGAGATCATACACCGGGGGCAGAGATCATACACTTGTGGGTGTTTGGTGTTTCGGGGGGGCAGAGATCATACACTTGTGTGTTGTTGGTTCCGGGGGGGCAGAGATCATACACTGGGGGGGCAGAGATCATACACCGGGGGGCAGAGATCATACACCGGGGGGGGCAGAGATCATACACTGGGGGGGGGGCAGAGATCATACATCGGGGGGCAGAGATCATACACCGGGGGGCAGAGATCATACACTTGTGTGTTGTGTTTCGGGGGGGCAGAGATCATACACTTGTGTGTTGTGCTTCGGGGGGGGGCGGCAGAGATCATACACCGGGGGGGGGGCAGAGATCATACACTTGTGTGTTGTGTTTCGGGGGGGCAGAGATCATACACTGGGGGGCAGAGATCATACACTGGGGGGGTAGAGATCATACACTTGTGTGTTGTGTTTCGGGGGGGCAGAGATCATACACTTGTGTGTTGTGCTTCGGGGGGGGCAGAGATCATACACGGGGGGTGGGGCAGAGATCATACACTTGTGTGTTGTGTTTCGGGGGGGCAGAGATCATACACTGGGGGGCAGAGATCATACACTTGTGTGTTGTGGGCGGGGGGGCAGAGATCATACACTGGGGGGGTAGAGATCATACACTTGTGTGTGTGTGTTTCGGGGGGCAGAGATCATACACTTGTGTGTTGTGTTTCGGGGGGCAGAGATCATACACTGTGGTGTTGTGGTCCGGGGGGGGCAGAGATCATACACTGGGGGGGCAGAGATCATACACTTGTGTGTTGTGTTTCGGGGGGGCAGGATCATACACTTGTGTGTTGTGTTTCGGGGGGGGGGCAGAGATCATACACTTGTGTGTTGTGGTCCGGGGGGGGCAGAGATCATACACTGGGGGGGCAGAGATCATACACCGGGGGGGGCAGAGATCATACACCGGGGGCACCGGGGGGGCAGAGATCATACACCGGGGGGCAGAGATCATACACTTGTGTGTTGTGTTTCGGGGGGGCAGAGATCATACACTGGGGGGGCAGAGATCATACACTTGTGTGTTGTGTTTCGGGGGGGGGGGCAGAGATCATACACTTGTGTGTTGTGGTCCGGGGGGGCAGAGATCATACACTTGTGTGTTGTGGTCCGGGGGGGGCAGAGATCATACACCGGGGGGGGGCAGAGATCATACACTTGTGTGTTGTGTTTCGGGGGGGCAGAGATCATACACTGGGGGGGCAGAGATCATACACTTGTGTGTTGTGTTTCGGGGGGGGGGGCAGAGATCATACACTTGTGTGTTGTGGTCCGGGGGGGCAGAGATCATACACTTGTGTGTTGTGGTCCGGGGGGGGCAGAGATCATACACCGGGGGGGGGCAGAGATCATACACTTGTGTGTTGTGGTCCGGGGGGGCAGAGATCATACACTTGTGTGTTGTGGTCCGGGGGGGGCAGAGATCATACACTGGGGGGGCAGAGATCATACACTTGTGTGTTGTGTTTCGGGGGGGGGGCAGGGATCATACACTTGTGTGTTGTGGTCCGGGGGGGCAGATATCATACACTTGTGTGTTGTGTTTCGGGGGGGCAGAGATCATACACTTGTGTGTTGTGTTTCGGGGGGGCACAGATCATACACTTGTGTGTTGTGTTTCGGGGGGGCTCCAGAGCAGCTGGTTCCTCTGCAGCATCCGGTGGGATCATTGGGCTCATGTTTCTCCATCACATGGTGCCTCCACCAAGGGGCCACAAACACCTCCTAATCAGCTGTGTACACTGGCAGACGCCCAGACACATTGGTCAAATTGCTCAAGGAGAAAAACAAATAGACGATGGCCCAGAAGTAAAGAGTCTTCACAGACAAACTACAGACCCTGAACCCAAGTGACACCGAGACCTGAGTATATGACCAGCTCTGCCCTGTATATGAGGGTGGTCTGCACAGAGGGGTCTCCAGAACATCCCGATTATTCTACTGTAAATATCATGCCAATGGCTAAAGACACCCCGGGGGTCCTCATGTATCATCCAGCACCTACTGTTTCGGGGTGCATTGCGGGTGGTCTAGGACCCCTCCTATCAGATGGTTGAGGGTGAAACATGTGGATTGTGCTCATTTATCCTAAACCACCACACATCACAGAAGAACAAGGCCCCCATATGTGGGTGGGGGGGCGCCATATCAAAGACGACTCCGTACCCCGTTCTATCAGGTTCTGGTCCATTCAGACCTTCGCCGATGCCCCACAAGTGACGAGGCAGGGCCAGCTGGACCCTCCTGGAATAGCTGTTACTGTAAATAACGGGCAGCCGTCATCCCCCGGATCCTCTTACTAATACTTTTAGCACATTACACTTCCCAGTAACCTGAGCCAGGTGGAAATATTGGGTTCCTCAGTGAAAGAGTCCAGAGAACATCTAGAAAGTCACAGGGGAAACAGGGACCTCAGCCCAAACCCGGCACCATCAGCCTGAAAACAACATGACCGGCCCAAAACATGGAGGCATTAACCCAGCAATGGACACCTACAAGGGGCACGTGGCCGGTCACAGCCTCCACCGGGCACAAGAAACCAACGAGGGGCACAAGAAACCTACGAGGGGCACAAGAAACCTACGAGGGGCACAAGAAACCTACGAGGGGCACAAGAAATCTACGAGGGGCACAAGAAACCTACGAGGGGCACAAGAAATCTACGAGGGGCACAAGAAACCTACGAGGGGCACAAGAAACCTACGAGGGGCACAAGAAATCTACGAGGGGCACAAGAAACCTACGAGGGGCACAAGAAATCTACGAGGGGCACAAGAAACCTACGAGGGGCACAAGAAATCTACGAGGGGCACAAGAAACCTACGAGGGGCACGTGGCCGGTTGTAGGGTGGATAGTTATGGGCAGAGTGGAGGGGGTTTGAGCAGCTCCACTGTAATGATAGGCTGACCTCTCTGGCCAGCCATGTTTATAGGGTGCATAGGTATGGGCACAGGGATAAATGATCCTGTACCCACCCGGGTAATGATAGCCCGTGCCGATGACTGGGCAGATCTAGGGGGTGGATGGTGGTCCTCAGGGTCATCTCTCAGTCTTGGAGTAGTTGACCTTGGCCGCTGTCTCTAGAAGAAGCCGGTAGTCAGCCATGGGCCCGTGGTGGCAGTGCAGACATCATTGCTATTGATTTACAGGATCTTTAGTGCTAATACTAAAGCAGCAGCCTAATGATTAGCTGGCACTAAGCTCAGGAGGGCCCCGCTCCACACAAGCCCATTCATGACATGGAAGGTGCCTGCATGTTGGCCCCGGGTCACCCGCACTCACAGGGGTACAGGGCAGGTCCGGGCCTGTAACATTCCTCATCCCCCTCCCCAGTGACAAGGTCTCATCCTGGAATCTGTGAAGGTGAAGAGAACCTGAGCGATGGAGGAAAGAAGCCGGGAAGAGCAAGACGGGACGTGTGTGGGGTCCCCTAATGCGGCTGTCAGAGCAATTAGCTGCACCATTACTACTGCAGAGTACAACAAGCCAGGACCCCCGGCAGTCACACAATATAGCACCCTGTCATTCAGGAGTATAGAGACATCATACACCGCAGAAACAATCCTCCTAGGAGGTCAGGCTCAGGTGCTAGAAGGAGGCAAAAGTGCTGCACGGGGGAAGGCCAGGATCCTGCGCGTGAATGGAGGGCGGGGTCCTGAGCGGGAAGGGGAGGCTGGTGCGGTCCTGAGCGGGAAGGGGAGGGCGGGGTCCTGAGCGGGAAGGGGAGGCTGGTGTGGTCCTGAGCGGGAAGGGGGGCTGGTGGGGTCCTGAGCGTGAATGGAGGGCGGGGTCCTGAGCGGGAAGGGGGGCTGGTGTGGTCCTGAGCGGGAAGGGGAGGCTGGTGCAGTCCTGAGCGGGAAGGGGAGGCTGGTGGAGTCCTGAGCGGGAAGGGGGGCTGGTGGGGTCCTGAGCGGGAAGGGGAGGCTGGTGGAGTCCTGAGCGGGAAGGGGGGCTGGTGGGGTCCTGAGCGGGAAGGGGAGGCTGGTGCGGTCCTGCTCGGCAAGGGGAGGCTGGTGGGGTCCTGCTCGGCAAGGGGGGCTGGTGGGGTCCTGAGCGGGAAGGGGAGGCTGGTGGGGTCCTGAGCGGGAAGGGGAGGCTGGTGGGGTCCTGAGAGGGAAGGGGAGGCTGGTGGGGTCCTGAGCGGGAAGGGGAGGCTGGTGGGGTCCTGAGAGGGAAAGGGGGGGCTGGTGGGGTTCTAAGTGGGAAGGGGAGGCTGGTGGGGTCCTGCTCGGCAAGGGGGGCTGGTAAGATCATGCGCGGGAAGAGGGGATGACTGGTGGAGTCCTACACAGGAATGGGGGAAGGGAGGCCGGGGTCCAGTGCTGGGGGGAGGCTGGTGGGGTCCTGAGCGGGAAGGGAGTGGTGGAGGCCTGGAGTTCTGCATGGAGGGGATAAGCCCGGGTCCAGCACAGGGGAGGTTGGGATCTCATGGGGGGGATGCCATGGTCCTGCGCTCCTTGACACAGACCTAATCCCACTATAACCAAGATTGTGATGTTTCAGGCACAGGTACAGTAGTGGGGGCAGCCTGTAGGAACCTGTGCGGCCCCCGCTGTGTGAGAAGTCAGGGGGATCGGATAGAGTCTGACAGTGAAAGAAAGATGTAACACCCTGCAGAGAGTCGTCATCACACCCTCAGGACCCCACTTGTCTGCACACGCAGGGGAATAAGCGGAGAAATACCACCCACATGACAGCAAATAGCGCAGGAATTCACCTGTACAGCACTATGCACACACCACCACGACTGTCAGCTCACAGGACAAGAGCCAGCTCAGGCCAACATGGAGGCAGCAGTGCAAGCAGTCACATGCGGGACTAAGACCCCGGTTTTGTCTCTGTGCGCCATTAGTCGCATATGTCATGGGCCTTCCTTGATGGATCTGGTAACTGGGTTGTCCAGAATCTGGATCAACACTATCTGATAGGGGGATCTGACACCCGGAGTACCCACCAATCAGCAGGATGTGCCGTAGCGCCCCATACACTGTACTGGCTGTTCTCAGGTACTGCAGCTCTGCTCCCAGTCACTGTAATGGGAGCTACGATCCCAGGTCTATGTGTCTGGACAGATGATTCCTGCACTGAAGGATCTGGCATCAAACAACCTCTTCATGAATCGCCCAACACCCCTGTGGGATCCAGCTAGACTGGCACAACAAAACTACAGGCCCCTGCCTGACTGTGGGGGCCATCATTACACACAACCAACCAATAATGGATCCAAAAATCAGCAACCTGCTGAAGAAGCCGGAGGCACCTCAGGGGATCCACTACATCAATGAAGAAGGATCACTGGATCCCTGTAATATCCATCTCCAAGACACCAATTGGATGAATCGTTCAGAAAGTCATCACCCAGAGAGTCCTTGCCCAAAGAGTCATCACCCAAAGAGTCATCGCCCAGAGTCCTTGCCCAAAGAGTCATCACTCAGATTGTCATCGCCCAAAGAGTCATCACCCAGAGAGTCATCACCCAGAGAGTCATCACCCAGAGAGTGATCACCCAGAGAGTGATCACCCAGAGAGTGATCACCCAGAGAGTGATCACCCAGAGAGTGATCACCCAGAGAGTCATCGCCCAGAGAGTCATCACCCAGAGAGTCATCACCCAGAGAGTCATCACCCAGAGAGTCATCGCCCAAAGAGTCATCACCCAGAGAGTCATCACCCAGAGAGTCATCGCCCAAAGAGTCATCGCCCAGAGAGTCATCACCCAAAGAGTCATCGCCCAGAGAGTCATCACAAAGAGAGTCATCACCCAGAGAGACCTTGCCCAAAGAGTCATCGCCCAGAGAGTCATCACCCAGGGAGTCATCACCCAGAGAGTCATCACCCAGAGAGTCCTTGCCCAAAGAGTCATCACCCAGATTGTCATCGCCCAGAGAGTCATTGCCCAGAGAGTCATCACCCAGAGAGTCATCACCCAGAGAGTCATCACCCAGAGAGTCATCGCCCAGAGAGTCATCGCCCAGAGAGTCATCACCCAAAGAGTCATCACCCAAAGAGTCATCACCCAAAGAGTCATCGCCCAGAGAGTCATCGCCCAGAGAGTCATCACCCAAAGAGTCATCACCCAAAGAGTCATCGCCCAGAGAGTCATCGCCCAGAGAGTCATCACCCAGAGAGTCATCGCCCAGAGAGTCATCGCCCAGAGAGTCATCACCCAAAGAGTCATCACCCAAAGAGTCATCGCCCAGAGAGTCATCGCCCAGAGAGTCATCACCCAAAGAGTCATCACCCAAAGAGTCATCACCCAGAGAGTCATCGCCCAGAGAGTCATCGCCCAGAGAGTCATCGCCCAGAGAGTCATCGCCAGATTGTCATCACTCAAAGAGTAATCACCCAAAAATTAATCTCCCAAAGAGTCATCACCCAGAGAGTCATCGCCCAGAGGGTCATTGCTCATACAGTCACTGCGGCACTGACTACATGTAAGTGGGTATCCAGACGCCCTCCCGATATATGGTGTGGGGAAGAAGGACCAGGCATGGTGGATTTTGACATCTGCTCCTTTGGTTTCCCTCAGGAGTGTCAGAAGGGCCACAAATAAAGCTGCCACCAGTCCTCCAGCCCTCCAGCCAGTCCTCCTACATGCTTGGGTTGGATGACCCCAGGCTGTACGTTTCCAATCATCGGGAGGAGGCAGATCGCCTGCACCTTGGGCGGCTGCTTGTCTCTCCTGAAAATAAGGGCAGGTGGTTTTGGGATTCCAGATGTCCTTCTATTATCTGTTGGGGTCTCCATAGACATCGTCCGCCATTGCTCCACAGTGTGAATGCGCCCTTGGGGGAGTCGTGAGGTCGTTTCCTTAGTACTTAGAGGTTTGGGCTTCAGGTGTAAAGGCAGCAGCAGCACCCAGAGACCAGCAGGGGCTACACTCGGATGGGTGTGGGCAGCTCCACAATACCCGGGTCCTGGGCCGCACATCTCCCTCCTCTTACCAACCTCACCTTGGCCAAATGTGGACTGAATCTAAAGCCAGAGGATCAGGATAAGATCCAGGCCAAGTCTCCCTTCCTTCCAGTTCTCCAAGCCCTACATCACCGCATACATGAGCCTGCCAGATAGTTGGGGGACACAGTTACCCCCCGACATTCCTATACAATCTATCAAGATAAACTTTGAAGAGAAGCTCAAAAAATGGGCAGCAAAGGTTTAGTACGAGGACAAGAAGAAGATAGGTGAGCGAAGGAGGAGAAGTCACAGCACAACCAAGATAAGCGGAGGTCAACGAGGACCCCGGAGAGAGAAGCATGAAGACCACGCACAGGGATGACCGAAGGTGACAACAATGGCAATGGTCAATGACCAAGAGGCAAGCACGGCTCCTTTCTTCATTTGCTCATTTATGATGGCGCGCGGGGGCACGCGCCACTCGGGGACCGCTCGCTGCGCGGGGGCACGCGCCACTCGGGGACCGCTCGCTGCGCGGGGGCACGCGCCACTCGGGGACCGCTCGCTGCGCGGGGGCACGCGCCACTCGGGGACCGCTCGCTGCGCGGGGGCACGCGCCACTCGGGGACCGCTCGCTGCGCGGGGGCACGCGCCACTCGGGGACCGCTCGCTGCGCGGGGGCACACGCCACTCGGGAAACGCTCGCCACGCGGGGCACATGCCACTCGGGGAACGCTCGCCGCGCAGGGGCACGCGTTACTCGGGGACCGCTCGCCGCGCAGGGGCACGCGTTACTCGGGGACCGCTCGCTGCGCGGGGGCACGTGCCTCTCGGGGACCGCTCGCTGCGCGGGGGCACGCGCCACTCGGGGACCGCTCGCTGCGCGGGGGCACACGCCACTCGGGGACCGCTCGCTGCGCGGGGGCACGCGCCTCTCGGGGACCGCTCGTGCGGGGGCCTAGCACAAATGTTTTCAAGGAACAAGAAACACAAAAAAAACAATGCAACAAGATGGATACGTCTGTATCCGTCCTCCACGGATGTTTTTCATTATAAAGGGCCCCAGCGGACAGAGCCACTCATCAACCTGATGTGTTTCCGTGTAGCAATGAAGCAGTTTAGAAAGTCATTTTACATCACAAATGGCTTCACCAAGTTCAACTCAAATCATGGGGCATCTCTGACCACGAGACGGATTGTGCCACCTCGGCCTTGATCCATGGGGTGCGGCCACGTCCGGTCCAGTCCGTGGTGACACAAGACGCTGAGGTGTCTCTTGGGGACCAGCACATGGGGAGACGTCCCTCTCCTCCTTCTGTGCAATGAATGAGTTCAGCCGGACGTCACTTCACTGCCAATAACAGACCACAAAGACAAAGCAAGGAAACCGGCTAATCTGGAGGAAAGGGAAGAAGCGAAGGCCACAAGCCCCCGGCCCTGACCCCGGCCATCTGCCCTCTACCATCATCCTGAACCCCATACACTGCGGGGGCCCTCATCTCCGGACCCCATATCTTCATCCAGGACAGCAAAGGATGACACTTCTTACAGCCTCCACTGCAGGGACCCTACAGGGAGAGGGGGCCACAAGAGGAGACCACCATCTCCACTCAGCAACCAGGGGCCCCGCACAGAAGAAGGAGCCACAAGAGGAGACCACCACCTCCACTCAGTGACCAGGGGCACCGCAGAGCAGAAGGAACCACAGTGGAGCCACAAGAGGAGACCACCACCTCCACTCAGCAACCAGGGGCCCCGCACAGAAGAAGGAACCACAGTGGAGCCACAAGATGAGACCACCTCCTCCACTCAGTGACCAGGGGCACCGCAGAGCAGAAGGAACCACAGTGGAGCCACAAATAGAGACCAACGCCACCACCCAGGAATCAAGCCACCCCCTTTTGACATTTCTTTCTGCCCTGACAGGAGGAGTTGTAAGAGGCAGTGAGGGACATGTGATGTGCCCGGGACCGGAGACCGTGTGATGTGTCCGGGACCGGAGACCGTGTGACGTGTCCGGGACCGGAGACTGTGTGATGTGTCCGGGACCGTGAGCCGCGTCAGGAACCAGATTACATTTATAATGGAATAAACAGAAAAAAACCTGAATTCTTATTCACTGTGAATAATCAGACTGTGGGCTGTGCGCGTCGCTGTCCGTTATTTGCGGATCTGTGATATCTCTTTTATTACAGAGTTTACCTTTCCTGCTACAATACAGAGACATAGACGCTATATACAATGTATCTCATGTACAATCTGCGCACGGCGCGCTCCTGTCTAGACTCCTCCCGCAGTCGGTGGCTCTCGGCTTCAGCTTCTGCCTACAATGATGCAGGTTGGAGGTTTCGATCCCGGTGAAATCACATCTCAAGAAAAGAGAAACATTGTTTCTTTAATGCAAAATAATAATGCGGAGAGAAGTGGCTATAGTGCGATGAAGACAGCAAGAGATGAGATATCGCACACAGTGAGGAGGTCGGGACACAGCAGGACGGGCCTGAACCTCATGGGACAGTGGGATCACAGGACGATCCTGCTAGATCAGGGACAGTTGTGAGCTTTGCAGCCTTAATGTGGGGATCTGTCCCCAGAGGTCAGAGTTCGTTCTCTGGACACAGATACAGCTGAATATAACGTAGGAACCTTGAACACAGACAGGCCCCCGGGCTTCTCCTCGGGACAGGCCCCCGGGCGGCTCCGCCGGACAGGCCCCCGGGCTTCTCCGCCGGGACAGGGCCCCGGCAACTCCGCCGGGACAGGGCCCCGGCAACTCCGCCGGGACAGGGCCCCGGCAACTCCGCCGGGACAGGGCCCCGGCAACTCCGCCGGGACAGGCACTGGGCTTCTCTGCCGGAGGCCCCCGGGCTTCTCTGCCGGGACAGGCCCCGGGTGACGCCGTTGACAGGCACCAGGTTTCTCTACTGGACAGGGCCCCGGGTGACTCCGTTGACAGGCACTGGGCTTCTCCACCAGACTGGTGGCTTCACCGGACAGCCCGTGGACTTTTCTGTAGATTTTAGATAGAGTTGGCATTTCTATAATTGTGATCATCTGCCTCACTAGATGACACAAGCATGGCAGTCATCAGCCAGGTCCCAATATTTCCAACTACTATATCAGACCCCTTCCCATTCACTACTTTGTGATCTGAGTGTACAGACGGCCGACACATTTCACACCTTGCTACCAACTGTAATACGTGTTGAGTCATGAGAAGGCGCTATATTCCCAATCCCATATGAACCCCTGAGACCCCCCCACAGAGCCATGGAAATGTTCATGATGGACCCAGGAAGGAGGAGACAGAGAAGACGACAAGAAGGCACCAGAGCCCTGAATAACCTGCAGCCGAGACACCAACTCCCCGGAGAGCCACTATTAATACTACACAGGAATCCAACACACAAAAGGTCCCGTCCATCACATGAACGACTAAAATCTACACCCCCCAACTGGAGGAGAGACACTGAGTACACCAAATCAACTACACCCCCCCACCAACCAGAGGAGAGAAACTGAGAACACCGTATCATCTACACCCCCCCAACTGGAGGAGAGACACTGAGCACACTGTATGATCTACACTCACCAACCGGAGAGAAACTGAGTACACCAAATCAACTACACCCCCCACCAACCGGAGAGAAACTGAGTACATCGTATCATCTACACCCCCCACCAACCAGAGAGAAACTGAGTACACCGTATCATCTACACTCACCAACCGGAGAGAAACTGAGTACACCGTATGATCTACACTCACCAACCGGAGAGAAACTGAGTACATCGTATCATCTACACCCCCCCACCAACCGGAGAGAAACTGAGTACACCGTATCATCTACACCCCCCACCAACCAGAGGAGAGAAACTGAGTACACCGTATCATCTACACCCCCCCACCAACTGGAGAGAAACTGAGTACACCGTATGATCTACACTCACCAACCGGAGGAGAGAAACTGAGAACACCAAATCAACTACACCCCCACCAACCGGAGAGAAACTGAGTACACCAAATCAACTACACCCCCCACCAACCGGAGAGAAACTGAGTACATCGTATCATCTACACCCCCCACCAACCAGAGGAGAGAAACTGAGTACATCGTATGATCTACACTCACCAACCGGAGGAGAGAAACTGAGTACATCGTATGATCTACACTCACCAACCGGAGAGAAACTGAGTACATCAAATCAACTACACCCCCCACCAACCAGAGGAGAGAAACTGAGTACACCGTATGATCTACAACCCCCAACCGGAGGAGAGAAACTGAGAACACCGTATGATCTACAACCCCCCAACCGGAGGAGAGACACTGAGTACATTGTATCATCTACACCCACCCCCCCAAACAGAAAAGAGACACTGAGTACACCAAATCAACTACACCCCCCACCAACCAGAGGAGAGAAACTGAGTACATCATATCATCTACACCCCCCCACCAACCTGAGAGAAACTGAGTACACCAAATCAACTACACCCCCACCAACCAGAGGAGAGAAACTGAGAACACCGTATGATCTACAACCCCCCAACCGGAGGAGAGACACTGAGTACATTGTATCATCTACACCCACCCCCCCCAAACAGAAAAGAGACACTGAGTACACCAAATCAACTACACCCCCCACCAACCAGAGGAGAGAAACTGAGTACACTGTATGATCTACACTCACCAACCGGAGAGAAACTGAGTATACCGTATCATCTACATCCCCCCACCAACCGGAGAGAAACTGAGTACACCAAATCAACTACACCCCCACCAACCAGAGGAGAGAAACTGAGTACATCGTATCATCTACACCCACCAACTGGAGAGGAAATGAGTACACCGTATCATCTACACACCCAACCCCCTCCCCCACCAATCGGGGAGAAACTGTGCACACAGTAACATCTACACCCCACCGCTAACTGGAGGAGAGAAACCGGGCACACCGTATCATCTACACCCTACCATTAACTGGAGGAGAGAAACCGGGCACACCGTATCATCTACACCCCAACACCAATTGGAGGAGAGAGGCCAGGCACACCGTATCATGTACACCTAAACACCAATTGGAGGAGAGAAGCCAGGCACACTATCATCTACACCCCAACACCAACTGGTGTAGAGAAACTGAGTACACCATATCATCTACACCCACCAACCAGCGAGAAACTGAGTACACTGTATCATCTACACCACCACCACCAACTGGAGGAGAGAAACCGGGCACACAGTATCATCTACACCCTACCATTAACTGGAGGAGAGAAACCGGGCACACCGTATCATCTACACCCCAACGACAACTGCAGGAGAGAGGCCGGGCACACTGTATCATCTACACCCCAATGTCAACTGGAAGAGCGAAGTCGGGCACACCATATCATCTACACCCCACTGGGCACACACCGTATCATCTACACCCCAATGCCAACTGTAAGAGAGAAGCCGGGCACCCTGTATCATCTACACCCCAATGGGCACACCATATCATCTGCATCCCAACGCCAACTGGAGGAGAGAAGCCGGGCACACCGTATCATCTACACCCCACCGGGCACACCGTATCATCTACATCCCAATTCCAATTGGAGGAGAGAAGCCGGGCACACCGTATCATCTACACCAAACCGGGCACACCGTATCATCTACACCCCAATTCTAACTGGAGGAGAGAAGCCGGGCACACCGTATCATCTACACTAAACCGGGCACACAGTATCATCTACACCCCAATTCCAACTGGAGGAGAGAATCCGGGCACAGCGTATCATCTACAAACCACCGGGCACACTGTATCATCTACACCCCACCGGGCACACCATATCATCTACACATTATGCTGCTCACATAATATATGCCCCCATACAATGCAGACATTCGCACGGGCCAAGCAGACACAGGGTGAGGCGAAGAATTTCAAAATGAATTTACAGGATTGTGAGTGGCAGTGCCAGGTGACGGCTCCTATGGCTGCGGCATCAGGATGCTGTGATGCAGGGTCACAGATTTCCGGGACACAGGATCAGTATCTTGAGGGGCCACAGCAGTATCGTGTGTATCTCAGGGCACAGCTCAGTAGCGGTATCTCGGGGCACAGCTCAGTATCTCGGGGCACAGCTCAGTAACGGTATCTCAGGGCACAGCTCAGTAACGGTATCTCAGGGCACAGCTCAGTAACGGTATCTCAGGGCTCAGCTCAGTAACGGTATCTCAGGGCTCAGCTCAGTAACGGTATCTCGGGGCACAGCTCAGTAACGGTATCTCAGGGCTCAGCTCAGTAACGGTATCTCAGGGCTCAGCTCAGTAACGGTATCTCGGGGCACAGCTCGGTGTCTCGGCCATAGCTAAAGTATCTCGGGGCACAGTTTGGTATCTTGGGGCACAGCTTGCTATCTCGGGGCATAGCTCAGTTTCTCGGGGCACAGATCAGTATCTCGGGGCACAGATCAGTATCTCGGGGCACCGCTCAGTATCTCGGGGCACAGATCAGTATCTCGGGGCACAGATCAGTATCTCGGGGCACCGCTCAGTATCTCGGGGCACCGCTCAGTATCTCGGGGCACCGCTCAGTATCTCGGGGCACAGATCAGTATCTCGGGGCACAGATCAGTATCTCGGGGCACAGATCAGTATCTCGGGGCACAGATCAGTATCTCGGGGCACAGCTCAGTATCTCGGGGCACAGCTCAGTATCTCGGGGCACAGCTCAGTATCTCGGGGCACAGCTCAGTATCTCGGGGCACAGATCAGTATCTCGGGGCACAGCTCAGTATCTCGGGGCACAGATCAGTATCTCGGGGCACAGCTCAGTATCTCGGGGCACAGATCAGTATCTCGGGGCACAGCTCAGTATCTCGGGGCACAGATCAGTATCTCGGGGCACAGATCAGTATCTCGGGGCACAGATCAGTATCTCGGGGAACCGCTCAGTATCTCGGGGCACAGATCAGTATCTCGGGGAACCGCTCGGTATCTCGGGGCACAGATCAGTATCTCGGGGAACCGCTCAGTATCTCAGGGCACAGATCAGTATCTCGGGGAACCGCTCAGTATCTCGGGGCACAGATCAGTATCTCGGGGAACCGCTCTGTATCTCAGGGCACAGATCAGTATCTCGGGGCACAGATCAGTATCTCGGGGAACCGCTCAGTATCTCGGGGCACAGATCAGTATCTCGGGGAACCGCTCTGTATCTCAGGGCACAGATCAGTATCTCGGGGAACCGCTCAGTATCTCGGGGCACAGATCAGTATCTCGGGGAACCGCTCTGTATCTCAGGGCAGAGATCAGTATCTCGGGGAACCGCTCAGTATCTTAGCCACAGCTCAGATCTCAGACTCCTCACACTTCTGAGGTGACACTCACATTCTTCCCGCCTCGTCTTGTGCTCTCTCACCTGTATAAGGAGAAGCAGCGCCAGCGCCCGCCATCCCGGGCCCCTCAGATCCCAGCGTCCCATCCTGGCCGGACTCCTGCTATATCCACAGCCCCAGAGCAGCTCTCACATCCAGGGAACTGGAAACCAACAGCACAGTCACTTCCTCCCCGAGCTCCAACACTGAGTAATGCTGGAATGTCAGGAGAGAGGAGGAGACAGGGAGCAGCCCACTAACTAGTCCTCTAATCCCGACCCCAGGATAGGGGAGGAGGAGGCAGGGAACAGGCTACTAACTAGTCCTCTGCCACAGGGAGCAGCCTACTAACTAGTCCTCTGCCACAGGGAGCAGCCTACTAACTAGTCCTCTGCCACAGGGAGCAGCCTACTAACTAGTCCTCTGCCGCAGGGATCAGCCTGCTAACTAGTCCTCTGCCGCAGGGAGCAGCCTACTAACTAGTCCTCTAATCCCGACCCCAGGATAGGGGAGGAGGAGGCAGGGAACAGGCTACTAACTAGTCCTCTGCCACAGGGAGCAGCCTACTAACTAGTCCTCTGCCACAGGGAGCAGCCTACTAACTAGTCCTCTGCCACAGGGAGCAGCCTACTAACTAGTCCTCTGCTGCAGGGAGCAGCCTACTAACTAGTCCTCTGCCGCAGGGATCAGCCTGCTAACTAGTCCTCTGCTGCAGGGAGCAGCCTACTAACTAGTCCTCTAATCCCGACCCCAGGATAGGGGAGGAGGAGGCAGGGAACAGGCTACTAACTAGTCCTCTGCCGCAGGGAGCAGCCTACTAACTAGTCCTCTGCCACAGGGAGCAGCCTACTAACTAGTCCTCTGCTGCAGGGAGCAGCCTACTAACTAGTCCTCTGCCGCAGGGAGCAGCCTACTAACTAGTCCTCTGCCGCAGGGATCAGCCTGCTAACTAGTCCTCTAATCCCGACCCCAGGATAGGGGAGGGAGGAGGCAGGGAACAGGCTACTAACTAGTCCTCTGCCACAGGGAGCAGCCTACTAACTAGTCCTCTGCCACAGGGAGCAGCCTACTAACTAGTCCTCTGCTGCAGGGAGCAGCCTACTAACTAGTCCTCTGCCGCAGGGAGCAGCCTACTAACTAGTCCTCTGCCGCAGGGAGCAGCCTACTAACTAGTCCTCTGCCGCAGGGAGCAGCCTACTAACTAGTCCTCTAATCCCGACCCAGGATAGGGGAGGAAAAGGCAGGGAACAGGCTACTAACTAGTCCTCTGCCACAGGGAGTAGCCTACTAACTAGTCATCTGCCGCAGAGAGCAGCCTACTAACTAGTCCTCTGCCAAAGGGTGCAGTCTACTAACTAGTCCTCTGCCCACTCCTGACTAATTCTAACCCAAGGATAGGGAAGGAGGAGGCAGGGAACAGGCTACTAACTAGTTATCTGCTCACTCCTGACTAATTCTGACCTCTGGATAGGGGAGGAGACAGGGAGCAGGCTACTAACTAGTCCTCTGCCACAGAGAGCAGCCTACTAACTAGTCCTCTGCCACAAGGAACAGGCTACTAACTAGTCTTCTGACACAGGGAACAAGCTACTAACTAGTCCTCTGCCACTGGGAGTAGCCTACTAACTAGTACTCTGCTTCAGGGAGCAGCCCACTAACTAGTCATCTGCCAAAGGGTGGTCTACTAACTAGTCCTCTGCTACAGGGACCAGTCTACTAACTAGTCCTCTACCACAGGGAGCAGCCTACTAACTAGTCCTCTGCCCACTCCTGACTAATCCCGACCCCAGGATAGGGGAGGAGACAGGGAACAGGCTACTGACTAGTCCTCTGCCAAAGAGAGCAGCCTACTAACTAGTCTTCTGCCACAGGGAGCAGCCTACTAACTAGTCCTCTGCCACAGAGAGCAGCCTACTAACTAGTCCTCTGCCCACTCCTGACTAATCCCAACCCCAGGATAGGGGAGGAGACAGGGAGCAGTCTACTGACTAGTCCTCTGCCAAAGAGAGCAGCCTACCAACTAGTCCTCTGCCACAGGGAGCAGTCTACTAACTAGTCCTCTGCCACAGGGAGCAGTCTACTAACTAGTCCTCTGCCACAGGGAGCAGTCTACTAACTAGTCCTCTGCCACAGGGAGCAGTCTACTAACTAGTCCTCTGCCCACTCCTGACTAATCCCGACCCCAGGATAGGGGATAAGGAGACAGGGAAAAGGCTACTAACTAGTCCACTGCCAAAGGGAACAGGCTACTAACTAGTCTTCTGCAACAGGGAGCAGCCCACTAACTAGTCCTCTGCCCACTCCTGACTAATCCCAACCCCAGGATAGGGGAGGAGACAGGGAGCAGTCTACTGACTAGTCCTCTGCCAAAGAGAGCAGCCTACTAACTAGTCCTCTGCCACAGGGAGCAGCCTACTAACTAGTCCTCTGCCACAGGGAGCAGTCTACTAACTAGTCCTCTGCCACAGGGAGCAGTCTACTAACTAGTCATCTGCCCACTCCTGACTAATCCCAACCCCAGGATAGGGAAGGAGGAGACAGGGAGCAGTCTACTGACTAGTCCTCTGCCAAAGAGAGCAGCCTACTAACTAGTCTTCTGCCACAGGGAGCAGCCTACTAACTAGTCCTCTGCCACAGGGAGCAGTCTACTAACTAGTCCTCTGCCACAGGGAGCAGTCTACTAACTAGTCCTCTGCCCACTCCTGACTAATCCCAACCCCAGGATAGGGAAGGAGGAGACAGGGAGCAGTCTACTAACTAGTCCTGTGCCACAGAGAGCAGCTTACTAACTAGTCCTCTGCCACAGGGAGCAGTCTACTAACTAGTCCTCTGCCCACTCCTGACTAATCCCAACCCCAGGATAGGGGAGGAGAAGACAGGGAGCAGTCTACTAACTAGTCCTTTGCCAAAGGGTGCAGTCTACTAACTAGTCTTCTGCCACAGGGAGCAGCCCACTAACTAGTCCTCTGCCAAAGGGTGAAGTCTACTAACTAGTCCTCTGCCCACTCCTGACAAATCCCGACCCTAGGATAGGGGAGGAGACAGGGAAAAGGCTACTAACTAGTCCTCTGCCAAAGGGAGCAGCCTACTAACTAGTCCTCTGCCACAGGGAGCAGCCTACTAACTAGTCCTCTGCCACATGGAGCAGTCCATTAAGTATCCCTCTGCCCACTCCTGACTAATCCCAACCCAAGGATAGGCGAGGAGGAGATGTGGCGCCCCTATGACTAGGTGCCACAGGGAGGTACTGCACCCCAAACAGAAGGTGTAGAGCCTCCGTAGCCATGGATACAGGGTTTCATGCAGATTCTTTCCTATGCCCCCATACACTAGCCCCCCTTAGCATAGGGACCGTATAGTCAGTAGGTCCAGGGGGTGGAGCTTAGAGTAGAGTGGGAGACTTGAGTGACAGCTGAGCTAGTTCTAGTCAGACAGTGCTGGGAAGGCAGCCGGAGAGGGCGTGCCTGACAGCGGTCCTGACAGGAGGGCGCCTCTTAGAGAGTGGTGACCCGGGAACCGGAGCGGATGAACCAGGCCTGGTTGGAGCCGGCTGGGGAGTCCGGGGTGGACACCGGTATACCGGAGCTGAGGCAGTCAGTGGTCTATCCCTGACTGTGAACTGACAGGAGGGAGCCATAGAGCCACAGACTGCACCTCTACCTCAGTCCTATATTGGGTCCAGGACACTTTAAAGAAAAGGACAGAATATCGGTGACGGGAGGATTAACTGGTTACCGTTACCGTCCATACCGGTAAGGAACCGAACGTACTTAACAGTAACAGACCGGTGGGCTGGCGTAGGAGCTCTGCAGAGAGGTTACAGAGGGTAAAGAGGAACACAGACCCCGAAAGCCATTAAAAGGGATCATCACCAGACTCTACAGGATCCCCCTACAATCTGTGACTACGTCCCCACTCAATCAGAGCTGCACCTCCATCACCTCAGCCGGCCGCAGCGCTGGTGTCCACGTTACCAGGGTCCACAGGTGGCGTCACAATACCATTCATTCCCCCTCCATCATCATCATCACCCCATTATCCCCGCCACTGAGGGACCGGGAACCGACCAGCCGTGATCCCCCCCATCAAAGTGACCATCTGTCCCGGTATCTGAGTACCCCCTACCCTGTCAACCGGCTCAGAGACAGGGAACAGGCTACTAACTAGTCCTCTGCCAAAGGGAACAGGCTACTAACTAGTCATCTGCCACAGGGAGCAGTCTACTAACTAGTCATCTGCCACAGGGAGCAGTCTACTAACTAGTCCTCTGCCACAGGGAGCAGGCTACTAACTAGTCCTCTGCCAAAGGGAACAGGCTACTAACTAGTCCTCTGCCACAGGGAGCAGGCTACTAACTAGTCCTCTGCCACAGGGAGCAGGCTACTAACTAGTCCTCTGCCACAGGGAGCAGGCTACTAACTAGTCCTCTGCCACAGGGAGCAGGCTACTAACTAGTCCTCTGCCACAGGGAGCAGGCTACTAACTAGTCCTCGGCCACAGGGAGCAGTCTACTAACTAGTCATCTGCCAAAGGGAACAGGCTACTAACTAGTCCTCTGCCACAGGGAGCAGGCTACTAACTAGTCATCTGCCAAAGGGAACAGGCTACTAACTAGTCCTCTGCCACAGGGAGCAGTCTACTAACTAGTCCTCTGCCACAGGGAGCAGGCTACTAACTAGTCCTCTGCCAAAGGGAACAGGCTACTAACTAGTCATCTGCCACAGGGAGCAGTCTACTAACTAGTCATCTGCCACAGGGAGGAGTTTACTAACTAGTCATCTGCCACAGGGAGGAGTCTACTAACTAGTCATCTGCCACAGGGAGCAGGCTACTAACTAGTCCTCTGCCACAGGGAGCAGGCTACTAAATAGTCATCTGCCACAGGGAGCAGGCTACTAACTAGTCCTCTGCCAAAGGGAACAGGCTACTAACTAGTCCTCTGCCACAGGGAGCAGGCTACTAACTAGTCCTCTGCCACAGGGAGCAGGCTACTAACTAGTCCTCTGCCACAGGGAGCAGGCTACTAACTAGTCCTCGGCCACAGGGAGCAGGCTACTAACTAGTCATCTGCCAAAGGGAACAGGCTACTAACTAGTCCTCTGCCACAGGGAGCAACCTACTAACTAGTCCTCTGCCACAGGGAACAGGCTACTAACTAGTCATCTGCCACAGGGAACAGGCTACTAACTAGTCATCTGCCACAGGGAGCAGTCTACTAACTAGTCATCTGCCACAGGGAACAGGCTACTAACTAGTCATCTGCCACAGGGAGCAGTCTACTAACTAGTCCTCTGCCACAGGGAGCAGTCTACTAACTAGTCCTCTGCCACAGGGAACAGGCTACTAACTAGTCCTCTGCCACAGGGAGCAGGCTACTAACTAGTCCTCGGCCACAGGGAGCAGGCTACTAACTAGTCCTCGGCCACAGGGAGCAGTCTACTAACTAGTCATCTGCCAAAGGGAACAGGCTACTAACTAGTCCTCTGCCACAGGGAGCAGGCTACTAACTAGTCATCTGCCAAAGGGAACAGGCTACTAACTAGTCCTCTGCCACAGGGAGCAGTCTACTAACTAGTCCTCTGCCACAGGGAGCAGGCTACTAACTAGTCCTCTGCCAAAGGGAACAGGCTACTAACTAGTCATCTGCCACAGGGAGCAGTCTACTAACTAGTCATCTGCCACAGGGAGGAGTTTACTAACTAGTCATCTGCCACAGGGAGGAGTCTACTAACTAGTCATCTGCCACAGGGAGCAGGCTACTAACTAGTCCTCTGCCAAAGGGAACAGGCTACTAACTAGTCATCTGCCACAGGGAGCAGGCTACTAACTAGTCCTCTGCCAAAGGGAACAGGCTACTAACTAGTCCTCTGCCACAGGGAGCAGGCTACTAACTAGTCCTCTGCCACAGGGAGCAGGCTACTAACTAGTTTAGTGTAAGAGGTCAGAAATAGACGGCCCTCACCCTGTTTGTCCTTGAAGGTGGACTTTCTTTCTCCCATGTGCATGGTGCGGGTTACCAGAGGTCGGGTGCAGTGTGACTGCCGTCTTTCTCTGAGCTTTTAAACTAAATCATTTGCTATATTGAAGACTTGAGCAACAGCCTAGAGCGAAGGCTAAGAGCGAACCAAACGCCACTCGTGCCCGGGATTCTTATACATACAGTCTACTAACTAGTCCTCTGCCACAGGGAGCAGTCCACTAACTAGTCCTCTGCCACAGGGAGCAGCCCACTAACTAGTCCTCTGCCACAGGGAGCAGCCCACTAACTAGTCCTCTGCCCTCTCCTGACAAATCCCGACCCCAGGATAGGGGAGGAGGAGACAGGGAAAGGGCTACTAACTAGTCCTCTGCCAAAGGGTGCAGTCTACTGACTAGTAGCAGCCACAGAACTGACAGGTGGCAGCACCCACCGGCGGCAGCACACTGCATTGACTCTATAGTACCCGCTGCATTGACTCTATAGTACCCGCTGCATTGACTCTATAGTACCCGCTGCATTGACTCTATAGTACCCGCTGCATTGACTCTATAGTACCCGCTGCATTGACTCTATAGTACCCGCTGCATTGACTCTATAGTACCCGCTGCATTGACTCTATAGTACCTGTATTTGCGGCGTATTGATGTCGCTTGGAGGTGAAATTCTGACGTGACAGACAGGAGGCGTCGTAGGGAGTGATGATGGTCACTAGGACATTTTGGGGTAAAGGCTCAGTGTGCAGCAGCCTGGCTCTGTGCCCTGGACACACTGGCACGCCGGGCATGCGGCGGAGCCTTTTTTGGATGGAGCTTATGAGCAGAGCGGTGGCAGCTGTCTGCTGGTGACCCCGAGCGCTGGATCCGGGGATTACATGGTTACAAGGAAAACTCTGCAGCAGTCACATGGGTGGATGAAACCCCCACAAGAGTCCACATCATGCCCCCCGAAGTGCAGCGCAGTCTCTTCACCCTCGCACTTCTTCCATCTTCCTGACAGACATTTGCTGTACTGAGGTGACGGTGTCCGGTGAGTTGCTGTACTCAGGTGACGGTGTCCGGTGAGTTGCTGTACTCAGGTGACGGTGTCCGGTGAGTTGCTGTACTCAGGTGACGGTGTCCGGTGAGTTGCTGTACTCAGGTGACGGTGTCCGGTGAGTTGCTGTACTCAGGTGACGGTGTCCGGTGAGTTGCTGTACTCAGGTGACGGTGTCCGGTGAGTTGCTGTACTCAGGTGACGGTGTCCGGTGAGTTGCTGTACTCAGGTGACGGTGTCCGGTGAGTTGCTGTACTCAGGTGACGGTGTCCGGTGAGTTGCTGTACTCAGGTGACGGTGTCCGGTGAGTTGCTGTACTCAGGTGACGGTGTCCGGTGAGTTGCTGTACTCAGGTGACGGTGTCCGGTGAGTTGCTGTACTCAGGTGACGGTGTCCGGTGAGTTGCTGTACTCAGGTGACGGTGTCCGGTGAGTTGCTGTACTCAGGTGACGGTGTCCGGTGAGTTGCTGTACTCAGGTGACGGTGTCCGGTGAGTTGCTGTACTCAGGTGACGGTGTCCGGTGAGTTGCTGTACTCAGGTGACGGTGTCCGGTGAGTTGCTGTACTCAGGTGACGGTGTCCGGTGAGTTGCTGTACTCAGGTGACGGTGTCCGGTGAGTTGCTGTACTCAGGTGACGGTGTCCGGTGAGTTGCTGTACTCAGGTGACGGTGTCCGGTGAGTTGCTGTACTCAGGTGACGGTGTCCGGTGAATTGCTGTACTCAGGTGACGGTGTCCGGTGAGTTGCTGTACTCAGGTGACGGTGTCCGGTGAGTTGCTGTACTCAGGTGACGGTGTCCGGTGAGTTGCTGTACTCAGGTGACGGTGTCCCGTGATTTGCTGTACTCAGGTGACGGTGTCCGGTGATTTGTGTACTCGGGTGACGGTGTCCGGTGATTTGTGTACTCAGGTGACGGTGTCCGGTGATTTGTGTACTCAGGTGACGGTGTCCGGTGATTTGCAGTACTCAGGTGACGGTGTCCGGTGAGTTGCTGTACTCAGGTGACGGTGTCCGGTGATTTGCTGTACTGAGGTGACGGTGTCCGGTGAGTTGCTGTACTCAGGTGACGGTGTCCGGTGAGTTGCTGTACTCAGGTGACGGTGTCCGGTGATTTGTGTACTCAGGTGACGGTGTCCGGTGATTTGTGTACTCAGGTGACGGTGTCCGGTGATTTGCAGTACTCAGGTGACGGTGTCCGGTGAGTTGCTGTACTCAGGTGACGGTGTCCGGTGATTTGCTGTACTCAGGTGACGGTGTCCGGTGATTTGTGTACTCGGGTGACGGTGTCCGGTGATTTGTGTACTCAGGTGACGGTGTCCGGTGAGTTGCTGTACTCAGGTGACGGTGTCCGGTGAGTTGCTGTACTCAGGTGACGGTGTCCGGTGAGTTGCTGTACTCAGGTGACGGTGTCCCGTGATTTGCTGTACTCAGGTGACGGTGTCCCGTGATTTGCTGTACTCAGGTGACGGTGTCCGGTGATTTGCTGTACTCAGGTGACGGTGTCCGGTGATTTGTGTACTCAGGTGACGGTGTCCGGTGATTTGCTGTACTCAGGTGACGGTGTCCGGTGATTTGCTGTACTGAGGTGACGGTGTCCGGTGATTTGCTGTACTCAGGTGACGGTGTCCGGTGAGTTGCTGTACTCAGGTGACGGTGTCCGGTGAGTTGCTGTACTCAGGTGACGGTGTCCCGGTGAGTTGCTGTACTGAGGTGACGGTGTCCGGTGAGTTGCTGTACTCAGGTGACGGTGTCCGGTGAGTTGCTGTACTCAGGTGACGGTGTCCGGTGAGTTGCTGTACTCAGGTGACGGTGTCCGGTGAGTTGCTGTACTCAGGTGACGGTGTCCGGTGAGTTGCTGTACTCAGGTGACGGTGTCCCGTGATTTGCTGTACTCAGGTGACGGTGTCCGGTGATTTGCTGTACTCAGGTGACGGTGTCCGGTGATTTGTGTACTCAGGTGACGGTGTCCGGTGATTTGCTGTACTCAGGTGACGGTGTCCGGTGATTTGCTGTACTGAGGTGACGGTGTCCGGTGATTTGCTGTACTCAGGTGACGGTGTCCGGTGATTTGCTGTACTGAGGTGACGGTGTCCGGTGATTTGCTGTACTCAGGTGACGGTGTCCGGTGAGTTGCTGTACTCAGGTGACGGTGTCCGGTGAGTTGCAGTACTGAGGTGACGGTGTCCGGTGATTTGCTGTACTGAGGTGACGGTGTCCGGTGAGTTGCTGTACTCAGGTGACGGTGTCCGGTGATTTGCTGTACTGAGGTGACGGTGTCCGGTGAGTTGCTGTACTCAGGTGACGGTGTCCGGTGATTTGCTGTACTTACTGGACGGTGTCCGGCTGAGGCGAGGTCTCCCCCTGCTGGAGAGAGGACGCTGCTCCGGCCGCCGCCATCATAGCTGCAGTCACGGTGCTCTGGGCTCCCTCTCATGGCGGCAGTGTGAGGAGATGGTCGTGTTCACACTGTGCGTCTTCAGTGCAGATTTGTCACCTGCTGGCAGCACAGGCCCTGAGCGTCCGCCGTCTGCACCATCAGCGTTTCCTCCTTGTAGACCCAGTGCAGATTGTGACCATCTTTGAGGCGTTTTTGATACAGATTTCTCTCATGTGAATAAAAGGGAAAATTCTGTACCGAAAACACTGGAGAAATGTGCTGAAAACAGCAGAGAAGAGAGCAGTCTTTTTCCCGCACAGATGATCCTCTGGTGCCAGAACCTCTGCAGCGTCTGAACAATGTCCAGGGAAGAAGAGATAATAACAATCCCGCAGAGGAACCACCGCCACAAGGCCCTGCTCACCGGGGAAGGGTAAAGAGGGGTACACAATCCGGAGGGTACACACACAATCCGGGGGGTACACAATCTGGGATCAGACAGACAATCTGAGGTACACGATATCCAGGGATACACAATCTGGGGTGCAGACAATCCAGGGATACACAATCTGGGGTGCAGACAATCCAGGGATACACAATCTGGGGTGCAGACAATCCAGGGATACACAATCTGGGGTGCAGACAATCCAGGGATACACAATCTGGGGTGCAGACAATCCAGGGATACACAATCTGGGGTGCAGACAATCCAGGGATACACAATCTGGGGTGCAGACAATCCAGGGATACACAATCTGGGGTGCAGACAATCCAGGGATACACAATCTGGGGTGCAGACAATCCAGGGATACACAATCTGGGGTGCAGACAATCCAGGGATACACAATCTGGGGTGCAGACAATCTGGTGTCAGTTCCAAAAGGGTGTGCAGCACAAAAAGGATTAGCCAGAGACGTGGTCCGAGGTCAGGAACACCAGGAGGACGATGCAGAATTCAGAGAGAAGGAGAAAGTGTAATCAGGTCACAGGTGAGGGGTCAGAGAATCAGACAAACGTAGGTCACACTGGGTCAGGAAATACAGCTTGGATGACCATACACATCTAATGCAAGTGTACAACTGACACCAGATAGAGGAACCAGCATGCTTAAATAGCTGAATATTCACAAAAAAAAGTGAAAACACCTGTGACTCCCCCAGATCCAGCAAGGAGAATAAGGGCGCCGTCACATCGGTCAATTTTCAGAGCGATATCATTTAAGGCCGGCTTCACACTGCGTGTGTGATCCGATCCGTGCCTGTCCGCTTGAGGCAGACAGCTGCGGACCGGATCAGCACACAGGACTGGGGGGCTAATATGCCCTCCGATCCTGTGTGCAGCGCATGCAGTTTCCACTGCTGATAGGTGAGGACCGCGGGCGCCGCTCTCCTGACCTGTCAGTGGCTGCAGCTGCGTGCGCTGCACACAGGATTGGAGGGCATAACAGCCCCCCAGTTCTGTGTGCTGATCCGGTCCGCAGCTGTCTGCCTCAAGCGGACAGGCACGGATCGGATCACACACGCAGTGTGAAGCCGGCCTAAGTGATCTGCTTTGTTGATCGCTTAAGGCTGATTTCACACTGCGGTCAGATCAGATCAGGTCAGGTTTTGTGTTTCACAACCAGGAGTGACTCCAAAACCCAGAACAGGGGTCAAACTTTCAATTATACTTTTTCTCTGCAAGTTCCTCTCCTGGTTTTGAAACACTAAACCTGACCTGACCTGACCTGATCTGACCTGATCTGATCTGACCTGACCTGATCTGACCTGACCACAGCGTGAAACCAGCCTAAGCGCTATCGTTTGTGCGTCGCTGCGTGTAATCAGACAATTTTTCATTGAAAAATCACTTGATTGTTTGATTGCAGATTTGTGAACATGTTCACAAATCTGTCGTTGGTCGGCCGTGGATACACAGCATCGCTGCGTGTGACACTGGCAGAGCAATGATGAACGAGCTCCCAGTGCCTCGCAGCCTATGCTGGGAGCTCGTAGCCATGGTAAATATCAGGGTACTAAGCGCCGCGGCACGTCTAGTAACCCGATGTGTACCATGGTTACCAGCGTTCTCGCTGGTCCACATCGCTGGTGAGTCTGCCTGTGTGACAGCCATGTGAACGATATTGTTAGCGATCGCGCGTGCATGTGATCACTAATAATATTGTTCAGGAAATTGATGCGTGTGACCGTGGCCTTTAGGCCTCTTTCACACATCCGTGCCTCCGGCACGTGTGCGGTCCATGTGGACGATCCCTTATGGACTCATGCAGATGTCCGTGTTTCCGCACGGACCGTGTCTCTGTGTACAGCACATGCGTGTCGTGTGCTCCACACGGCGACTTGTCCGTTTTTTCTGCGGAGCCACGGACCGCTTTGTTGTCCAAATGTCCTGCACACGGATGTTCACGGATGTTCTCCCCGCACAGGGGAGAAGACCTGGAGCACCCCCCCATCTCCACACAGGGGAGAAGGCCTGGAGCCCCCCCTCCAGACAGGGGAGAAGACCTGGAGCCCCCCCCCCCCCATCTCCACACAGGGGAGAAGACCTGGAGCCCCCCCCCCCATCTCCACACAGGGGAGAAGGCCTGGAGCCCCCCTCCAGACAGGGGAGAAGACCTGGAGCCCCCCCCCCATCTCCACACAGGAGAAAAGACCTGGAGCCCCCCCCCCCCCCCCCCATCTCCACACAGAGGCAGGTGCCAACAGCCAGAGGCTAAACCTGCTATCTGCATTACAAATACCCCTAAAGCTAATCTGAACTTCTCTCAGGACAAGGGGATCCCCGAGTGCTGAAGGCCCAGGCCATCCCTGATACTCCAGAGCTGCACTCACAATTCTACCTCCCAGTGTACTGTGTGCAGGCCTGTGTCACAGGGAATAACAGGGCTACATGCTAATCCAGGGGAAACCTGAGCTGGCCCTTAACAACTGGGACCCTGAGCTGTCCCTAATCTCAGACGTATGCGTAAAGGTGGCGAGGTCTGAGCCACCAGCATAACCCTATCTCCTAAGAAAACCCTGGAATAATACACTCTCATCCACCAATAGCAATAGGGAAAAACAGAAAAGAAATATTACTTAAATCTGCTGCTTTGCTCCTGACAGCAGCAGGGGATCGGCCCCAGGTCGGCTGAACGTCACACAGCAATGGCTCAAACACCTCCACTCTCCAGGCTGGTCAGGATAGGGTGAGCTATCACCTACAACAGCTGAAGGATCACATGACCACTTAGGGAGAGGTGGGAGTGGATACACACTGCAGCAAGCCTACCAGGAAAGAAACAACATTAACCCTCGCTGGTACTGAAGAAATTAACACAAAAACTGTCTGTGGAGATAGATGGGGGGGCTCCAGGTCTTCTCTTCTGTGTGGAGATGGGGGGGCTCCAGGTCTTCTCTTCTGTGTGGAGATGGGGGGGCTCCGGGTCTTCTCTCTGTGTGGAGATAGATGGGGGGGCTCCATGTCTTCTCCCCTGTGTGGAGATGGGGGGGCTCCAGGTCTTCTCTCCTGCGTGGAGATGGATGGGGGGGCTCCAGGTCTTCTCTCCTGCGTGGAGATGGGGGGGGGCTCCAGGTCTTCTCCCCTGTGTGGAGATAGATGGGGGGGCTCCAGGTCTTCTCCCCTGTGTGGAGATAGATGGGGGGGCTCCAGGTCTTCTCTCCTGCGTGGAGATGGGGGGGGGCTCCAGGTCTTCTCCCCTGTGTGGAGATAGATGGGGGGGCTCCAGGTCTTCTCTCCTGCGTGGAGATGGGGGGGGGCTCCAGGTCTTCTCTCCTGTGTGGAGATAGATGGGGGGGCTCCAGGTCTTCTCTCCTGCGTGGAGATGGGGGGGGGCTCCAGGTCTTCTCCCCTGTGTGGAGATAGGGGGGGGCGGCTCCAGGTCTTCTCCCCTGTGTGGAGATAGATGGGGGGGCTCCAGGTCTTCTCTCCTGCGTGGAGATGGGGGGGGGCTCCAGGTCTTCTCCCCTGTGTGGAGATGGGGGGCGGCTCCAGGTCTTCTCTCCTGTGTGGAGATGGGGGGGCTCCAGGTCTTCTCTTCTGTGTGGAGATGGGGCGGCTCCAGGTCTTCTCTCCTGTGTGGAGATGGATGGGGGGCTCCAGGTCTTCTCTCCTGTGTGGAGATAGATGGGGGGGCTCCAGGTCTTCTCTCCTGTGTGGAGATAGATGGGGGGGCTCCAGGTCTTCTCTCCTGTGTGGAGATGGGGGGGCTCCAGGTCTTCTCTTCTGTGTGGAGATGGATGGGGGGGCTCCAGGTCTTCTCCCCTGTGTGGAGATAGATGGGGGGGCTCCAGGTCTTCTCTCCTGTGTGGAGATGGATGGGGGGGCTCCAGGTCTTCTCTCCTGTGTGGAGATGGGGGGGCTCCAGGTCTTCTCTTCTGTGTGGAGATGGATGGGGGGGCTCCAGGTCTTCTCCCCTGTGTGGAGATAGATGGGGGGGCTCCAGGTCTTCTCTCCTGTGTGGAGATAGATGGGGGGGCTCCAGGTCTTCTCTCCTGTGTGGAGATGGGGGGGCTCCAGGTCTTCTCTCCTGTGTGGAGATGGATGGGGGGGCTCCAGGTCTTCTCTTCTGTGTGGAGATGGATGGGGGGGCTCCAGGTCTTCTCCCCTGTGTGGAGATAGATGGGGGGGCTCCAGGTCTTCTCTCCTGTGTGGAGATAGATGGGGGGGCTCCAGGTCTTCTCTCCTGTGTGGAGATAGATGGGGGGGCTCCAGGTCTTCTCCCCTGTGTGGAGATAGATGGGGGGGCTCCAGGTCTTCTCTCCTGTGTGGAGATAGATGGGGGGGCTCCAGGTCTTCTCTCCTGTGTGGAGATAGATGGGGGGGCTCCAGGTCTTCTCTCCTGTGTGGAGATGGGGGGGCTCCAGGTCTTCTCTCCTGTGTGGAGATAGATGGGGGGGCTCCAGGTCTTCTCTCCTGTGTGGAGATGGGGGGGCTCCAGGCATTCACCCCTGTGTGGAGATAGATGGGGGGGCTCCAGGTCTTCTCTTCTGTGTGGAGATGGGGGGGCTCCAGGTCTTCTCTCCTGTGTGGAGATGGGGGGGCTCCAGGCATTCACCCCTGTGTGGAGATAGATGGGGGGGCTCCAGGTCTTCTCTTCTGTGTGGAGATGGGGGGGCTCCAGGTCTTCTCTCCTGTGTGGAGATAGATGGGGGGCTCCATGTCTTCTCTCCTGTGTGGAGATGGATGGGGGGGCTCCATGTCTTCTCTCCTGTGTGGAGATAGATGGGGGGGCTCCAGGTCTTCTCTCCTGTGTGGAGATAGATGGGGGGGCTCCAGGTCTTCTCTCCTGTGTGGAGATAGATGGGGGGGCTCCAGGTCTTCTCTCCTGTGTGGAGATGGATGGGGGGGCTCCAGGTCTTCTCTCCTGTGTGGAGATAGATGGGGGGGCTCCAGGTCTTCTCTCCTGTGTGGAGATAGATGGGGGGGCTCCATGTCTTCTCTCCTGTGTGGAGATGGATGGGGGGGCTCCATGTCTTCTCTCCTGTGTGGAGATAGATGGGGGGGCTCCAGGTCTTCTCTCCTGTGTGGAGATAGATGGGGGGGCTCCAGGTCTTCTCTCCTGTGTGGAGATAGATGGGGGGGCTCCAGGTCTTCTCTCCTGTGTGGAGATGGATGGGGGGGCTCCAGGTCTTCTCTCCTGTGTGGAGATAGATGGGGGGGCTCCAGGTATTCTCTCCTGTGTGGAGATGGGGGGGGCTCCAGGTCTTCTCCCCTGTGTGGAGATGGGGGGGGGGCTCTGATCTTGTATTGAGGACAGAGAATTCCAGGAATTTGGGACTTTGCTGTGTGACTTGTATTGAGCTCAGGGCCTGGAATGAGTGAGATTCCTCTATAGTGTGGAGTTGTGGCCCCCGGCCTCGTCCTGTGAGCTGACAGTTTACATGATGATGTGCCTGCAGGTACTTGTAAATCGTAGGAGGATAAGATGTCGTGAATCCGCTGGGGGCGCCGGCTGTCAGAGGACGCGCTGGAGACTCTTGTCCGTTTTTTCTGCATCCTCCAGGATTCGCTCTCGTGTCCTCATATGACATTGGCCCCGAAGTTACACAATCTGTCGGGGCCCCTGTCTGCAGTAACTACAACAGGTGCAGGGGTTGTGATCGCACCCGGGCCCTGCAGCCTAGGGGGGCCCAAAAGTCCCTTTGGCCTATAGAAAAAGACTAATACTATTAAAGATGTGCAATAATTGGGGGCCCCGATCGAGCTTTTGCATCGGGGCCCTTGGGCCTGAAGTTACGCCACTGCCTGTCTGCACATGGCCTGTATCTGCAGGACCCTGGCTGTGGAGTGCGGTGGGGGGGTCCCCTGGCTGGCTGTGGAGTGCGGGGGGGGGGGGGGGGTCCCCTGGCTGTGGAGTGCGGGGGGGGGTCCCCCTGGCTGTGGAGTGTGGGGGGGGTCCCCCTGGCTGTGGAGTGTGGGGGGGGGGGTCCCCCTGGCTGTGGAGTGTGGGGGGGGGTCCCCTGGCTGTGGAGTGCGGGGGGGGGGTCCCCTGGCTGTGGAGTGCGGGGGGGGGTCCCCTGGCTGTGGAGTGCAATGTTCATTCATTGATGCCAAGCAAAGCTGTGGAGAATGGTGAGGAACGGATACGTAAAGGTCTAGTGACCGGAGGGTTCATACAATCCCTGTTATCCCTCCAGTCACCATCTCTGGCTTCACCATTTAGTGGTTTCCAATATGTTGATGTCCTTCTGACTGTGAGGCAGCGGGGAGCTGTCAGCCTGAGGTCCGCAGTCCCGCCATGTCAACTACACAGCGAGGAAGAGAAGCCACAGGATGGCCGGAAGGTGAGGCCCGAGACCGCTGTGTGCCGGCCACGAGGAATGGCCCGTGACCGCTGTGTGCCGGCCACGAGGAAGGGCCCGTGACCGAGCCGGCCACGAGGAAGGGCCCGTGACCGCTGTGTGCCGGCCACGAGGAAGGGCCCGTGACCGCTGTGTGCCGGCCACGAGGAAGGGCCCGTGACCGCTGTGTGCTGGCCACGAGGAAGGGCCCGTGACCGCTGTGTGCCGGCCACGAGGAAGGGCCCGTGACCGCTGTGTGCCGGCCACGAGGAAGGGCCCGTGACCGCTGTGTGCCGGCCACGAGGAAGGGCCCGTGACCGCTGCGTGCTGGCCACGAGGAAGGGCCCGTGACCGCTGCGTGCTGGCCACGAGGAAGGGCCCGTGACCGCTGTGTGCTGGCCACGAGGAAGGGCCCGTGACCGCTGCGTGCTGGCCACGAGGAAGGGCCCGTGACCGCTCCGTGCTGGCCACGAGGAAGGGCCCGTGACCGCTGTGTGCTGGCCACGAGGAAGGGCCCGTGACCGCTGTGTGCCGGCCACGAGGAAGGGCCCGTGACCGCTGTGTGCTGGCCACGAGGAAGGGCCCGTGACCGCTGTGTGCTGGCCACGAGGAAGGGCCCGTGACCGCTGTGTGCCGGCCACGAGGAAGGGCCCGTGACCGCTGTGTGCCGGCCACGAGGAAGGGCCCGTGACCGCTGCGTGCTGGCCACGAGGAAGGGCCCGTGACCGCTGCGTGCTGGCCACGAGGAAGGGCCCGTGACCGCTGTGTGCTGGCCACGAGGAAGGGCCCGTGACCGCTGCGTGCCGGCCACGAGGAAGGGCCCGTGACCGCTGTGTGCTGGCCACGAGGAAGGGCCCGTGACCGCTGTGTGCTGGCCACGAGGAAGGGCCCGTGACCGCTGTGTGCCGGCCACGAGGAAGGGCCCGGGACCGCTGTGTGCCGGCCACGAGGAAGGGCCCGTGACCGCTGTGTGCTGGCCAAGAGGAAGGGCCCGTGACCGCTGTGTGCTGGCCACGAGGAAGGGCCCGTGACTGCTGTGTGCCGGCCACGAGGAAGGGCCCGTGACCGCTGTGTGCCGGCCACGAGGAAGGGCCCGTGACCGCTGTGTGCCGGCCACGAGGAAGGGCCCGTGACCGCTGTGTGCCGGCCACGAGGAAGGGCCCGTGACCGCTGTGTGCCGGCCACGAGGAAGGGCCCGTGACCGCTGTGTGCTGGCCACGAGGAAGGGCCCGTGACCGCTGTGTGCCGGCCACGAGGAAGGGCCCGTGACCGCTGTGTGCCGGCCACGAGGAAGGGCCCGTGACCGCTGTGTGCCGGCACAACAGGAGCTTGTTAGCAGCTGCCTCCCTAACAGTTCTTGGACCCAAAGTAAAAGAAATAAATCGTGACAACCCCTTTTAGGCGCAGCTTTTACAAAAGTGGTGATCAACATGAAAAGCCTCGAATGTGACCACCAATCTGGTGTGCACCAAAATGCAACTTTATTTAGCCAAAAAGTGCTGACAATTGTTGCAGGCAGGGAGAAGGCAGGACGTGCTGTGATGTCATGATGATGCGTCTCATGTAGGACTGAGCTCGTTACCTTCATTCTCCGCAATTCTGGACCTAATGGACCCTCATGAAAACTTCTCCCAGGCCCCAGTGGAGAATGACCGGAGGTGACCATCCAGGTTGTACACAGCCGTGTGACCAGGAGACAAGCAGTGGCCCCTCCGCACCGTAGAGGAGACGCTGGGCTCTAATGATCTGGTGTGACCAGGAGCCAAGCAGTGGCCCCTCCGCACCGTAGAGGAGACGCTGGGCTCTAATGATCTGGAGTGACCAGGAGTCAAGCAGTGGTCCCACCGCACCGTAGAGGAGACGCTGGGCTCTAATGATCTGGAGTGACCAGGAGTCAAGCAGTGGTCCCACCGCACCGTAGAGGAGACGCTGGGCTCTAATGATCTGGAGTGACCAGGAGTCAAGCAGTGGTCCCACCGCACCGTAGAGGAGACGCTGGGCTCTAATGATCTGGTGTGGCCAGGAGCCAAGCAGTGGCCCAACTGCACCGTAGAGGAGATGCTGGGCTCTAATGATCTGGTGTGGCCAGGAACCAAGCAGTGGCCCCTCCGCACCGTAGAGGAGACACTGGGTTCTAATGATCTGGTGTGACCAGGAGCCAAGCAGTGGCCCCACCGCACCGTAGAGGAGACGCTGGGCTCTAATGATCTGGTGTGACCAGGAGCCAAGCAGTGGCCCCTCCGCACCGTAGAGGAGACACTGGGTTCTAATGATCTGGTGTGACCAGGAGCCAAGCAGTGGCCCCTCCGCACCGTAGAGGAGACGCTGGGCTCTAATGATCTGGTGTGACCAGGAGCCAAGCAGTGGCCCCTCCGCACCGTAGAGGAGACGCTGGGCTCTAATGATCTGGAGTGACCAGGAGTCAAGCAGTGGTCCCACCGCACCGTAGAGGAGACGCTGGGCTCTAATGATCTGGAGTGACCAGGAGTCAAGCAGTGGTCCCACCGCACCGTAGAGGAGACGCTGGGCTCTAATGATCTGGAGTGACCAGGAGTCAAGCAGTGGTCCCACCGCACCGTAGAGGAGACGTTGGGCTCTAATGATCTGGTGTGGCCAGGAGCCAAGCAGTGGCCCAACTGCACCGTAGAGGAGATGCTGGGCTCTAATGATCTGGTGTGGCCAGGAACCAAGCAGTGGCCCCTCCGCACCGTAGAGGAGACACTGGGTTCTAATGATCTGGTGTGACCAGGAGCCAAGCAGTGGCCCCACCGCACCGTAGAGGAGACGCTGGGCTCTAATGATCTGGTGTGACCAGGAGCCAAGCAGTGGCCCCACCGCACCGTAGAGGAGACGCTGGGCTCTAATGATCTGGTGTGGCCAGGAACCAAGCAGTGGCCCCTCCGCACCGTAGAGGAGACACTGGGTTCTAATGATCTGGTGTGACCAGGAGCCAAGCAGTGGCCCCACCGCACCGTAGAGGAGACGCTGGGCTCTAATGATCTGGTGTGACCAGGAGACAAGCAGTGGCCCCACCGCACCGTAGAGGAGACGCTGGGCTCTAATGATCTGGTGTGACCAGGAGCCAAGCAGTGGCCCCACCGCACCGTAGAGGAGACGCTGGGCTCTAATGATCTGGTGTGACCAGGAGCCAAGCAGGGGCCCCACCGCACCGTAGAGGAGACGCTGGGCTCTAATGATCTGGGCTGTCAAATCCTTGTGTTCCTCAGAAAGTGAGGTTGTTGGAGGCCTCCCCTCAGCTGGTGGCTCCCTGATACACAGCTGTGGCTGGGATCTGCCCTCCTTGTGGAGCCTCTACACTGTTTATACTGAGGAGGAATTTTAGCGCCAGAATCTGAAGTGTTAAATATCAGCAAAACCAATCAGAAGAACAAGACAAGCGAGAACCTGATGAAAGAATTTCCTGCAACATGAAAGAGACCTGATCATATCAGGAACTATCTACAGAAAGGGGCGGTGTGATAGCGGGGGGGGGTCACAGAGAGGGGTGGTGTGATAGCGGGGGGTCACAGAGAGGGGCGGTGTGATGGCGGGGGGGGGGTCACAAAGGCGGGGGGGGTCACAGAGAGGGGCGGTGTGATAGCGGGGGGGGGGGGTCACAGAGAGGGGAGGTGTGATAGCGGGGGGGGGGGTCACAGAGAGGGGCGGTGTGATAGCGGGGGTCACAGAGAGGGGCGGTGTGATAGCGGGGGGGGGTCACAGAGAGGGGTGGTGTGATAGCGGGGTCACAGAGAGGGGCGGTGTGATAGCGGGGTCACAGAGAAGGGTGGTGTGATAGCGGGAGGGGTCACAGAGAGGGGCGGTGTGATAGCGGGGTCACAGAGAAGGGTGGTGTGATAGCGGGAGGGGTCACAGAGAGGGGCGGTGTGATAGCGGGTCACAGAGAGGGGCGGTGTGATAGCGGGGTCACAGAGAAGGGCGGTGTGATAGCGGGAGGGGTCACAGAGAGGGGCGGTGTGATAGCGGGGGGGGTCACAGAAAGGGGCGGTGTGATAGCGGGGGGGGTCACAGAGAGGGTGGTGTGATAGCGGGGGGGGTCACAGAGAGGGGCGGTGTGATGGGGGGGGGGGGGGGTCACAAAGGCGGGGGGGGGTCACAGAGAGGGGCGGTGTGATAGCGAGGTCACAGAGAGGGGCGGTGTGATAGCGGGGGGGGTCACAGAGAGGGGCGGTGTGATGGTGGGGGGGGGGGTCACAAAGGCGGGGGGGGTCACAGAGAGGGGCGGTGTGATAGCGAGGTCACAGAGAGGGGCGGTGTGATAGCGGGGGGGTCACAGAGAGGGGCGGTGTGATGGCGGGGGGGGGTCACAAAGGCGGGGGGGGTCACAGATAGGGGCGATGTGATAGCGAGGTCACAGAGAGGGGCGGTGTGATAGCGGGGGGGACACAGAGAGGGGCGGGTGTGATAGCGGGGGGTCACAGAGAGGGGCGGTGTGATGGCGGGGGGGGGTCACAAAGGCGGGGGGGGGTCACAGATAGGGGCGGTGTGATAGCGAGGTCACAGAGAGGGGCGGTGTGATAGCGGGGGGGGTCACAGAGAGGGGCGGTGTGATAGCGGGGGGTCACAGAGAGGGGCGGTGTGATAGCGGGGGGTCACAGAGAGGGGCGGTGTGATAGCGGGGGGTCACAGAGAGGGGCGGTGCGATAGCGGGGGGGGTCACAGAGAGGGGCGGTGCGATAGCGGGGGGGGGTCACAGAGAGGGGCGGTGCGATAGCGGGGGGGTCACAGAGAGGGGCGGTGTGATAGCGGGGGGGGGGTCACAGAGAGGGGCGGTGCGATAGCGGGGGGGGGGTCACAGAGAGGGGAGGACTGAGAACAAGGGGGGCTGAGATCGAGGGCAGTATAAGGTCAGCCTGTGGGCATACAAGGGGATGTGTAGGCGCACAAGTAATATACGGGGATGAGAGGCGACCTGTGTGTGTATGGCATGATGTATGGACAGTTGGGTGTATGGGATGATGTGTGGGCGCACGGGGTGAGTTATCGACAGTTGGGTATGTGGCGCTCTGCTCACGCAGGTAGCCACAGACTTCTCTACTGCACAGCTGGGTTTCCACAGCAGGTACCTACTACATACAACACCTTCCACCCCGGCACAGTAGGGGGAGCTAGACTCACTGACTTTAGGTGAGGTCCCCTATAAATACTGCTGCTGGGGGAGGGGTTAGGCAGAGTGTGCAGACGCTAGGAGATCTGCGAAGACGTCCTGGTGGTCGGTGCCGCGGTTAGGCCCGAACCAGTGACCCGGAGTGGCCCTTCTGACGTCCCACAAGCCTTGGAGTGGGGACAGAAGGCAGGGAGCAGAGCCAAGGGAGTGAGGAACTGGTGGAGGTTCACCCAAGACGTACCGGACTTCGGGGGATCCGCACCTGCAGGATTACTCAAAGACTGCAGAAAAGCCCGGCACACCATGGAGACTTCAGTCACCTGATCCCCCTGTTTACCCAGAGAGAGGGAGCCAGACACCGCAGTGGTCAGAGAGGGTAACCCATGGACCTCGCAGGAGGACAGAGAGGGAGGACCAGAGGCAGTGAGGAGACCGGTCTGGCTACACGCAGACAGGGCTTCAATGACCGCAGAGAAGCTGAGGAGGCCTTATACCCACTGGCTGTGGAGACCCACTATGTACCTGGTCACCTGTCAGTGCCCTGGACGTCTTTACGTGCTCATACCACCAGTGAAAGATAAGAGGCTTTCTACAGTGTGTGCGTCATTGCTCTCCGCTCCCGGTGCCCCTATAGACATCACCCCCTATCCCGACCTAAAGTCCTTCTCCAAGCTGCCCCTTTACTCTCCGCTGCCCCGGAGGCTCCAGCTCCACCTGTACAGAGCTTTGCCATCCCAGCCACATTGCCATCGCCCTCCGGAGGACTGTGGAGGCGCTGGTGACCCGTCACATACACAGGCTCAGGCGCTGCCACCCGTGACATCCCCATGAGGACACCCACCGAGCCTGATACCCGAGTACCCCAGGGCCTGGGGCTCGACAAGTACACAGGGTGATCTATAGACAGTTGGTGTAGGGGATGATGTACAGACAGTTGTGTGTACAGGGTGATTGATGTATGGATAGTCGGGTGTATGGGATGCTTGGACAGTCGGTAGTATGGGGTGATGTATAGCCAGTTGGGTGTACAGGGTGACGTATGGATAGTCAGGTGTATTATTATTATTATTATTATTTATTATTTATTTATTTATATAGCGCCATTGGTTCCATGGCGCTGTACATGTGTAGGGGCAGACGAGGACAAGAACATAAATGACGACAATTGAATCATACAGGTACAGTAGGGCAGAGATCCTGTCCACAAGAGCTCACAGTCTATAGGGGATGGGTGGGAGACAGTAGGAGGGGGAGACGTGAGATGCAGCGGATTAGGTTTCAGTGTGTGTTATAGGCTTGTAGGAAGAGGTGGGTCTTGAAGGTTTCCAGGGTAGGGGAGTGTCTGATGTGGTGGGGAGAGAGGTTCCAGAGTCTGGGGGAAGCACGAGAGAAGTCTTGTATACGGTTGTGTGAGGAGGAAATGTGAGGGAAGAAAGAAGGAGCTCTTGAGAGAAGCGCAGATTGCGTGAGGGGTGGTATCGGGAGACCATGTCGGAGATGTATGGAGGGGACAGGTTGTGGATGGTTTTGTATGTCAGGGTTAGGGTTTTGAACCTGGATCTCTGGGAAGTCAGTGAAGGGCTCGGCGGAGGGGGGAGTAACGGGGCAACAGGTGGATGAGTCGGGCAGCGGAATTGAGGATAGTGCGGAGAGATGCGAGTGAGGTAGCAGGCAGGCCGATGAGCAGGAGGTTGCAGTAGTCTAGGCGGGAAATGATGAGTGTTAATAAGTGTTTTAGCCGTGTCTTGGTCAAGGAAAGAGCGGATTCGGGTAATGTTTTTGAGCTGGAGTCAGCAGGAGGTGGCGAGGGATTGGATGTGAGGCTTGAAGGAGAGGGAAGAGTCGAGGATTACCCTGAGGCATTTGGTGTGGGGGACGGGTCAGAGTGTGCAGTCATTGACAGTGACGGTCGGGAAGACGATGAACTCTGTCTTGTCCATGTTGAGCTTGAGGAAGCAAGCGGAGAAGTAGGATGAGATGGCGGACAGGCAGTGTGGGATTTTGGATAGTAGGGAGATGTCAGGGCCAGACAGCTAGAGCTGGGTGTCATAGGCGTAGAGGTGGCACTGGAGGCCGTGGGACTCAATGAGTTGGCCTAGGTCAAGGATGTACATGGAAAACAGTAGTGGTCCCAAGACCAAGCCTTGAGGAACACCGACAGATAGGTGTTAGGGCGAGGAGAAAGTGTGGGAGTGGGTGACGCTAAAAGTCCGGTCCATTAGGTAGGAGGAGATCCAGGAGAGGGCGAGGTCAGTGATGCCAAGAGATTCTAAAACTTGAAGTAGGAGGGAGTGGTCGACTGTGTCGAAGGCGGCAGAGAGGTCAAGGAGGATGGAGTAGTGTCGCTTACTCTTGGCGGTCAGTAGGTCATTGGTGACTTTGGTTAGGCCTGTTCCGGTGGAGCAGTGGGGTCGGAAACCGGATTGTAGGCGGTCAAAGAGGGAGGAGAGGTGGGAGGACAGCTCGGAATAGACATGTTGGTCAAGTAATTTTGAGGTGAAGGGGAGGAGAGATATGGGGTGAGCCAGGTCTCCATGATGCCAAGGATTGACCGTTTGTTGAAGATAGAGATCATGGATGAATGGGAGTCTGTTGCAGACCGAGTGGGCATTCCAGAGTGCGCCAGGTAGGGGGAGCAGGGGCAGGAGGAATGGGTCTGAGGTTAAGGTTATGAGGGTTATTGATGGGTCGTGGGAGTGGGGTGGAGGTGAATGTGGCGATGTGTGGGGGGAGCCAGGATTAGGGGATATGTCACCAGCAAGTAGGAGGAGCAAGGAAAGGGTTAGCAGGTGGGAGCAGGAGAGTTTACGTGACGGGCATGTCTGTTTGGAGATGGAGGATTGAAAACGTATAGCTCAGAGAAGTGAGTGATGTGGTTAGGTAGGAGTGAGGGTGAGAGAAGTACTTCATTGCTGGGTGGAGGGATAAGTGGGGGTAGTAGAAAATGGAGGAGGATGGGAGTGAGACTGAAAAGAAGCGGAAACATTGTAGACAATGGGTTGGGGGTGAGAGGTAGCAGGGGGTAAGAAGCAACCAGGGATCAGATGCAGCGGGTGGATGAGCTGTATTGATGGACAAGTGGTCACAAATGAGGTGCAGTCCGTGGGTGAGATGATGCAGCCAGAAGTTCAGGTGCAGCCAGGGGGCCAGATGTAGCCACGGGCCATTAGCAGCCAGGGAGGCTAGAGTAGCCTGGGCAGGGCACGGTGACAAGGGGGCGCCGGAGCCGCTGGGGTCAGGAGGCGGGGCCTTGAATGTGGTGGCCTCCTCACCTGTCACCGCAGGGCACGGTGACTGGTGTGCGGGGGGTGCCAGGGCCGCTGTAGCCAGGAGGCGAGGCCTTGAATGTTTAAATGTGGTGGCCTCACCTGTCCGGTGTGCGGGGGCCGCCACAGGCACCGGAGCTGCCAGAGGGGTCTCCTGCTGTTCTGACTGAGGGGGCGGGCCTCAGTGTCTCAGCTACGGACATGAGCTGGAGGCCGCGGCTTGGGCCGGAAGTGTGGGTTGCACGCATTCTCCGGCAGCCAGATGGGGGTCACACGTTGCACTGCGGCACATAGATTCTTGGGCGGAGTGTCCGATGTCGCAGCCTGATGTTTGGACAGTCGGTGTATGGGATGATGTTTGGACAGTTGGCTGTACGGGGTGATGTTTGGACAGTTGGCTGTACGGGGTGATGTTTGGACAGTTGGCTGTACGGGGTGATGTTTGGACAGTTGGCTGTACGGGGTGATGTTTGGACAGTTGGCTGTACGGGGTGATGTTTGGACAGTTGGCTGTACGGGGTGATGTTTGGACAGTTGGCTGTATGGGGTGATGTTTGGACAGTTGGCTGTACGGGGTGATGTTTGGACAGTCGGCTGTACGGGGTGATGTTTGGACAGTCGGCTGTACGGGGTGATGTTTGGACAGTCGGTGTACAGTGACCGGGGAGTATACGGGGTGATGTGTGGACAGTCGGTGTACAGTGACCGGGGAGTATACGGGCTGATGTGTGGACAGTTGGTGTATAGTGACCGGGGAGTATACGGGCTGATGTGTGGACAGTTGGTGTACAGTGACCGGGGAGTATACGGGGTGATGTGTGGACAGTTGGTGTATAGTGACCGGGGAGTATACGGGGTGATGTGTGGACAGTCGGTGTACAGTGACCGGGGAGTATACGGGCTGATGTGTGGACAGTTGGTGTACAGTGACCGGGGAGTATACGGGGTGACGTGTGGACAGTTGGTGTATAGTGACCGGGGAGTATACGGGGTGATGTGTGGACAGTTGGTGTACAGTGACCGGGGAGTATACGGGGTGATGTGTGGACAGTTGGTGTACAGTGACCGGGGAGTATACGGGGTGATGTGTGGACAGTTGGTGTACAGTGTATACGGGGAGTATACGGGGTGATGTGTGGACAGTTGGTGTACAGTGTATACGGGGAGTATACGGGGTGATGTGTGGACAGTTGGTGTACAGTGTATACGGGGAGTATACGGGGTGATGTGTGGACAGTTGGTGTACAGTGACCGGGGAGTATACGGGGTGATGTGTGGACAGTTGGTGTACATTGTATACGGGGTGATGTGTGGACAGTCTGTGTACAGTGACCGGGGAGTATACGGGGTGATGTGTGGACAGTCGGTGTACAGTGACCGGGGAGTATAAGGGGTGATGTGTGGACAGTTGGTGTACAGTGTATACGGGAGTATACGGGTGATGTGTGGACAGTTGGTGTACAGTGTATACGGGGTGATGTGTGGACAGTTGGTGTACAGTGTATACGGGAGGTATACGGGGTGATGTGTGGACAGTTGGTGTACAGTGTATACGGGGTGATGTGTGGACAGTCGGTGTACAGTGACCGGGAGTATACGGGGTGATGTGTGGACAGTGGTGTACAGTGTATACGGGGTGATGTGTGGACAGTCGGTGTACAGTGACCGGGGAGTATAAGGGTGATGTGTGGACAGTTGGTGTACAGTGTACGGTACGGGAGTATACGGGGTGATGTGTGGACAGTTGGTGTACAGTGTATACGGGTGATGTGTGGACGGTTGGTGTACAGTGTAATACGGGGTGATGTGTGGACAGTTCGGTGTACAGTGTATACGGGGAGTATACGGGGTGATGTGTGGACAGTTGGTGTACAGTGACGTGGAGTATACGGGGTGATGTGTGGACAGTTGGTGTACAGTGACGGGAGGTATACGGGGTGATGTGTGGACAGTTGGTGTACAGTGTATACGGGGAGTATACGGGGTGATGTGTGGACAGTTGGGTACAGTGTATACGGAGTGATACGGGGTGATGTGTGGACAGTTGGTGTACAGTGTATACGGGGTGATGTTGTGGACGTTGGTGTACAGTGTATACGGGGGTATACGGGTGATGTGTGGACAGTCGGTGTACAGTGACCGGGGAGTATACGGGGTGATGTGTGGACAGTTGGTGTACAGTGTATACGGGGAGTATACGGGGTGATGTGTGGACAGTTGGTGTACAGTGTATACGGGGTGATGTGTGGACGGTTGGTGTACAGTGTATACGGGGTGATGTGTGGACAGTCGGTGTACAGTGACCGGGAGTATACGGGGTGATGTGTGGACAGTCGGTGTACAGTGACCGGGGAGTATAACGGGGTGATGTGTGGACAGTTGGTGTACAGTGACGGGGAGTATAAGGGGTGATGTGTGGACAGTTGGTGTACAGTGTATACGGGGAGTATACGGGGTGATGTGTGGACAGTTGGTGTACAGTGATACGGGTGAGTTGACAGTGTTATGAAGGGGTGATGTGTGGACAGTGGTGTACAGTGACCGGGGAGTATAAGGGGTGATGTGTGGACAGTTGGTGTACAGTGTATACGGGGAGTATACGGGGTGATGTGTGGACAGTTGGTGTACAGTGTATACGGGGAGTATACGGGGTGACGTACACGTTTTGGGCTCTTTATTTCTAGAGCTCCTGATGAGGATGATGTCTGGGTTTGGTGTTGGGCAGCCGCGCCTCCCTCGTCCCCTGGTGCCCGGCGGCTGCAGGGCATCATGTGTGGGTCGGGGTCTGGATGCGCGGTTCTCACATCAATGGCCGCTCTTTGTTCTCTGCTTTCACAGATTAAACTATTTCCTAATTGTAGATTCATGGAGAAGACGCATTAACCCTTTCTAACCCGGAGTCTGTGCTGGAGTCGGGGGTGAAGCCCCTCAAACATTAGAGGGTTATTTAGTGACCTTCCGGGGAGGACGCTGCAGCCTGTGAGGAGCTGCCCTGAGGGTCCATGAACAGAATGTCAGTGCTGCAGTGTAGACTGACACAACATCAGGAGCGCAGCACAGACATGGTAATGGCGGCTCCAAGCGTTGCTACTTCTCGTGGGTTGCACTGCTGGGTCAGACCCGTCCTGTCTGTGCAGGGACCTGATTGTGATCTGTAGGACTCTATGATTCGTTTTCTGTCATTTTCGGTCGTCTGTCCCCGTTGATCCCAGCGGCCTCCATATCTAGCGCCATGTTCACACCCGTCCCTGCGGTGTCTGCACGTTACCTCCTCCCACCAGCTCATGGTCGTCCTCCTCCTGTTCACACCTGGGGTCTCCACCTGCTATTAAAGGTGTATAAATGTGAGGCCGAGGCCTCTGTGTGCAGGGAAAAGAGGCCAAAGACGCCTGCTCGAGTATGTGCCATTACTCTGCACCAGGCGTGTCAGGCCTGTCCTCTACATTACTCTGTCCTCCTCCTCCTAGACCTGTCCTCTGCCTTCTACATTACTCTGTCCTCCTCCTCCTATACCTGTCCTCTGCCTTCTACATTACTCTGTCCTCCTCCTCCTAGACCTGTCCTCTGCCTTCTACATTACTCTGTGCTCCTCCTCCTAGACCTGTCCTCTGCCTTCTACATTACTCTGTCCTCCTCCTCCTAGACCTGTCCTCTGCCTTCTACATTACTCTGTCCTCCTCCTCCTATACCTGTCCTCTGCCTTCTACATTACTCTGTGCTCCTCCTCCTAGTCCTGTCCTCTGCCTTCTACATTACTCTGTCCTCCTCCTCCTAGACCTGTCCTCTGCCTTCTACATTACTCTGTGCTCCTCCTCCTAGACCTGTCCTCTGCCTTCTACATTACTCTGTCCTCCTCCTCCTAGACCTGTCCTCTGCCTTCTACATTACTCTGTCCTCCTCCTCCTATACCTGTCCTCTGCCTTCTACATTACTCTGTGCTCCTCCTCCTAGTCCTGTCCTCTGCCTTCTACATTACTCTGTCCTCCTCCTCCTAGACCTGTCCTCTGCCTTCTACATTACTCTGTGCTCCTCCTCCTAGACCTGTCCTCCACCTTCTACATTACTCTGTGCTCCTCCTCCTAGTCCTGTCCTCTGCCTTCTACATTACTCTGTCCTCCTCCTAGACCTGTCTTCTGCCTTCTACATTACTCTGTCCTCCTCCTAGACCTGTCCTCTGCCTTCTACATTACTCTGTCCTCCTCCTCCTATACCTGTCCTCTGCCTTCTACATTACTCTGTGCTCCTCCTCCTAGACCTGTCCTCTGCCTTCTACATTACTCTGTACTCCTCCTCCTAGACCTGTCCTCTGCCTTCTACATTACTCTGTGCTCCTCCTCCTAGACCTGTCCTCTGCCTTCTACATTACTCTGTACTCCTCCTCCTCCTAGACCTGTCCTCTGCCTTCTACATTACTCTGTACTCCTCCTCCTAGACCTGTCCTCTGCCTTCTACATTACTCTGTGCTCCTCCTCCTAGACCTGTCCTCTGCCTTCTACATTACTCTGTCCTCCTCCACCTAGACCTCTCCTCTGCCTTCTACATTACTCTGTACTCCTCCTCCTCCTAGACCTGTCCTCAGCCTTCTACATTACTCTGCGCTCCTCCACCTAGACCTGTCCTCTGCCTTCTACATTACTCTGTGCTCCTCCTCCTAGACCTGACCTCTGCCTTCTACATTACTCTGCGCTCCTCCACCTAGACCTGTCCTCTGCCTTCTACATTACTCTGTGCTCCTCCTCCTAGTCCTGTCCTCTGCCTTCTACATTACTCTGTCCTCCTCCTAGACCTGTCCTCTGCCTTCTACATCACTCTGTGCTCCTCCTCCTAGACCTGTCCTCTGCCTTCTACATTACTCTGTACTCCTCCTCCTCCTAGACCTGTCCTCTGCCTTCTACATTACTCTGTACTCCTCCTCCTAGACCTGTCCTCTGCCTTCTACATTACTCTGTCCTCCTCCTCCTAGTCCTGTCCTCTGCCTTCTACATTACTCTGTCCTCCTCCTAGACCTGTCCTCTGCCTTCTACATCACTCTGTGCTCCTCCTCCTAGACCTGTCCTCTGCCTTCTACATTACTCTGTACTCCTCCTCCTCCTAGACCTGTCCTCTGCCTTCTACATTACTCTGTACTCCTCCTCCTAGACCTGTCCTCTGCCTTCTACATTACTCTGTGCTCCTCCTCCTAGACCTGTCCTCTGCCTTCTACATTACTCTGTCCTCCTCCACCTAGACCTCTCCTCTGCCTTCTACATTACTCTGTACTCCTCCTCCTCATAGACCTGTCCTCTGCCTTCTACATTACTCTGCGCTCCTCCACCTAGACCTGTCCTCTGCCTTCTACATTACTCTGTGCTCCTCCTCCTAGACCTGACCTCTGCCTTCTACATTACTCTGCGCTCCTCCACCTAGACCTGTCCTCTGCCTTCTACATTACTCTGTCCTCCTCCTAGACCTCTCCTCTGCCTTCTACATTACTCTGTCCTCCTCCTCCTAGTCCTGTCCTCTGCCTTCTACATTACTCTGTCCTCCTCCTAGACCTGTCCTCTGCCTTCTACATCACTCTGTGCTCCTCCTCCTAGACCTGTCCTCTGCCTTCTACATTACTCTGTGCTCCTCCTCCTTATCTGTACAATCACTTTTTAGCTGCAGCTATTTATACCTTCCCCGTGCTGCTGTTTCCTGCTGGCGATATTCTGCAGTGGATCCTGTGCGGAGCCGTACTGTCATGTGTTATGGCTGTCAGTGAGAGACCAGCTGGGGTTATTTGTCTGCTGTCAGTGTTCTCTCTCTGCTCCTCCTCCTTCTTGTGGTTCAGTAGTTGGTGGCAGTACGGTTTTCATCATTGCACTTTGTTTATTTTAACTCATTTTAGGATCTTTCTGTATCTCGGCACTCCCTCCCTGTTCAGGTTTATTGCACTCTGCATTTTCCTCTTGTACTCTGTGGTTAGGGCTATTCCAGCCTGCGCGAGAGCCACAAGAGCCTGCAGGGTCAGGAACCTTAGTCTGTACAGGAACCATCTGGGACAGTTTACAGTTCTTTTACACCACAGGCTGAACACATCTGAATTCAAGATTTTCCAATTGACGCTATTAATAGTTAAATATTTTAAATATAATCCCATCGTGATCCCAGCCTGACTTTTGGTACAGATGTGGGAGGAGCAGAGCAGACACGGGGGCAGATGTGGGAGGAGCAGAGCAGGCACAGGGGCAGATGTGGGAGGAGCAGAGCAGACCCAGGCGCAGATGTGGGAGGAGCAGAGCAGACCCAGGGGCAGATGTGGGAGGAGCAGAGCAGACCCAGGCGCAGATGTGGGAGGAGCAGAGCAGACCCAGGGGCAGATGTGGGAGGAGCAGAGCAGGCACGGGGGCAGATGTGGGAGGAGCAGAGCAGGCACAGGGGCAGATGTGGGAGGAGCAGAGCAGGCACAGGGGCAGATGTGGGAGGAGCAGAGCAGACCCAGGCGCAGATGTGGGAGGAGCAGAGCAGACCCAGGGGCAGATGTGGGAGGAGCAGAGCAGACACAGGGGCAGATGTGGAAGGAGCAGAGCAGCCAGGGGCAGATGTGGGAGGAGCAGAAGCAGCACAGGGGCAGATGTGGGAGAGCGAGGCAGCACAGGAGCATGTGGGAGAGCAGAGCAGACCAGGGGCAGATGTGGGAGGAGCAGAGCAGACCAGGGCAGATGTGGGGAGGAGCAGGCAGGAGTAGCAGAGCAGACAGGGGGCAGATGTGGGAGGAGCAGAGCAGACACAGGGGCAGATGGTGAGGGAGCAGAGCAGAGCGACAGGGGCAGATGTGGAGGAGCAGAGCAGACCGGGCAGATGTGAGTACAGAGCAGCGCCACGGGGCAGATGTGGGAAGGAGCAGAGCAGACCAGGGGGCAGATGTGGGGAGGAGCAGAGCAGACACGGGGACAGATGCGAGAGGGAGGCAGAGCAGCAGGGGCAGATGTGGAGGAGCAGAGCAGACAGGGGCAGATGTTGGGAGGAGCAGAGAGCAGGACCAGGGCAGATGTGGGAGGAGCAGACGCAGGACCAGGGGCAGGGCTTGTGGAGGAGCAGAGCAGACACAGGGGCAGATGTGGAGGAGCAGAGCAGACACAGGGGCAGATGTGGGAGGAGCAGGAGCAGGCACAGGGGGCAGAGTTGGGGAGGAGCAGAGCAGAGCACAGGGGCAGATGTGGGAGGAGCAGAGCAGACACGGGGCAGATGTGGGAGGAGCAGAGCAGGCACAGGGGCAGATGTGGGAGGAGCAGAGCAGCACAGGGGCAGATGGGGAGAGCAGAGCAGACCCAGGGGCAGATGTGGGAGGAGAAGCAGAGCGGGGGCACAGGGGCAGATGTGGGAGAGGAGCAGGCAGAGACACCAGGGGCAGATGTGGGAGGAGGCAGAGCAGGACACAGGGGCATGGATGTGGGGAGGAGCAGAGCAGACACAGGGGCAGATGTGGGAGGAGCGAGAGCAGACACAGGGGCAGATGTGGAGGAGCAGAGCAGACACGGGGCAGATGTGGGAGGAGCAGACAGGCAGATGCGAGGAGAGCCAGGGCAGATGTGGGAGGAGCGTAGACAGGGGGCAGATTGGAGGAGCAGAGAGCCAGGCAGATGTGGGAGGAGCAGAGCCACGCAATGTGGGGGCAGAGCAGACAATGTGGAGGAGCAGAGCAGACAGGGGCAGATGTGGGAGGAGCAGAGCACACGGGGCAGATGTGGGAGGAGCAGCAAAGCAGACCCAGGGGCAGATGTGGGAGGAGCAGAGCAGGATCCTGCAGAGCGAGCAGATGTGAGGAGCAGAGCAGACCAGGGGCAGATGTGAGAGCACGAGCAGCCTCGGGGCAGATGTGGAGTAGTGAGCAGAGACATCATGGGCAGATGTTCTTAGGATGCTGACTCAGCACGGGGCAGATTTAGTTGATCGCATCCAGCTTGACTCTGGTGGTAGGGCTATGTCTGGGAGAGCAGCAAGAGCCTCAGGGGCAGGACTTAGCTGGACAGGAACCATGGAGGGCAGATTTACAGCAACACAGGTGCAGACACATGGCGAATGTGGAAGACCAGATTGACGCATATAGGGTCTAAATATTTGAAAGTATAACCAGGACCAGCCGATTGGTACAGATGTGGGAGGAGCAGAGCAGACACGAGGGGCAGATGTGGGAGGAGCAGAGCAGGCACAGGGGCAGATGTGGGAGGAGCAGAGCAGACCAGGCAGATGGGGAGGAGCAGAGCAGACCCAGGGCAGATGTGGGAGGAGCAGAGCAGACCACAGGGCAGATGTGGGAGGAGCAAGCAGACCAGGGCAGATGTGGAGGAGCAGAGCAGCACGGGGCAGATGTGGGAGGAGCAGAGCAGACACAGGGGCAGATGTGGGAGGAGCAGAGCAGGCACGGGCAGATGTGGGAGGAGCAGAGCAGACCAGGGCAGATGTGGGAGGAGCAGAGCAGACCAGGGGCAGATGTGGGAGGAGCAGAGCAGGCACGGGGCAGATGTGGGAGGAGCAGAGCAGACACGGGGGCAGATGTGGGAGGAGCAGAGCAGGCACAGGGGCAGATGTGGGAGGAGCAGAGCAGCACAGGGGCAGATGTGGAGGAGCAGAGCAGACCCAGGGCAGATGTGGGAGGAGCAGAGCAGACCCAGGGGCAGATGTGGGAGGAGCAGAGCAGGCACGGGGCAGATGTGGGAGGAGCAGAGCAGGCACAGGGGCAGATGTGGGAGGAGCAGAGCAGACCCAGGCGCAGATGTGGGAGGAGCAGAGCAGACCCAGGGCAGATGTGGGAGGAGCAGAGCAGGCACGGGGCAGATGTGGAGGAGCAGAGCAGCACAGGGGCAGATGTGGGAGGAGCAGAGCAGGCACAGGGGCAGATGTGGGAGGAGCAGAGCAGCACGGGGCAGATGGAGGAGCAGAGCAGACATGGGGGCAGATGTGGGAGGAGCAGAGCAGCACAGGGGCAGATGTGGAGGAGCAGAGCAGCACAGGGGCAGATGTGGAGGAGCAGAGCAGACACAGGGGCAGATGTGGGAGGAGCAGAGCAGACACGGGGGCAGATGTGGGAGGAGCAGACACAGGGGCAGATGTGGGAGGAGCAGAGCAGACACGGGGCAGATGTGGGAGGAGCAGGGCAGACACAGGGGCAGATGTGGGAGGAGCAGAGCAGACACAGGGGCAGATGTGGAGGAGCAGAGCAGACCCGGGGGCAGATGTGGGAGGAGCAGAGCAGACCCGGGGCAGATGTGGGAGGAGCAGAGCAGACCCGGGGCAGATGTGGGAGGAGCAGAGCAGACCCAGGGCAGATGTGGGAGGAGCAGAGCAGACCCAGGGGCAGATGTGGGAGGAGCAGAGCAGACACGGGGCAGATGTGGGAGGAGCAGAGCAGACACAGGGGCAGATGTGGGAGGAGCAGAGCAGACACAGGGGCAGATGTGGGAGGAGCACAGCAGACACAGGGCAGATGTGAGAGGAGCAGCACAGGGCAGATGTGGGAGGAGCAGAGCAGACACAGGGCAGATGTGGGAGAGCAGAGCAGACCCAGGGGCAGATGTGGGAGGAGCAGAGCAGACCCAGGGGCAGATGTGGGAGGAGCAGAGCAGACACGGGGCAGATGTGGGAGGAGCAGAGCAGACACGGGGCAGATGTGGGAGGAGCAGAGCAGACACGGGGGCAGATGTGGGAGGAGCAGAGCAGACACGGGGCAGATGTGGGAGGAGCAGAGCAGACACAGGGGCAGATGTGGGAGGAGCAGAGCAGACCCAGGGGCAGATGTGGGAGGAGCAGAGCAGACACGGGCAGATGTGGAGGAGCAGAGCAGACACGGGGCAGATGTGGGAGGAGCAGAGCAGACACAGGGGCAGATGTGGGAGGAGCAGAGCAGACACAGGGGCAGATGTGGGAGGAGCAGAGCAGACCAGGGCAGATGTGGGAGGAGCAGAGCAGACCCAGGGGCAGATGTGGGAGGAGCAGAGCAGACCCAGGGCAGATGTGGGAGGAGCAGAGCAGACCCAGGGCAGATGTGGGAGGAGCAGAGCAGACACAGGGGCAGATGTGGGAGGAGCAGAGCAGACACAGGGGCAGATGTGGGAGGAGCAGAGCAGACACAGGGGCAGATGTGGGAGAGCAGAGCAGACCTGGGGCAGATGTGGAAGGAGCAGGCACAGGGGCAGATGTGGGAGGAGCAGAGCAGACCCAGGGGCAGATGTGGGAGGAGCAGAGCAGACACAGGGGCAGATGTGGGAGGAGCAGAGCAGACACAGGGGCAGATGTGGGAGGAGCAGAGCAGACCGGGGCAGATGTGGGAGGAGCAGAGACCAGGGGCAGATGTGGGAGGAGCAGAGCAGACCAGGGGCAGATGTGGGAGGAGCAGGAGCAGGCACAGGGGCAGATGTGGGAGGAGCACGAGATGGAGCAGAGCAGGGGGCAGATGTGGGAGGAGCAGAGCAGACACAGGGGCAGATGTGGGAGGAGCAGAGCAGACACAGGGGGCAGATGTGGGAGGAGCGGAAGCAGACACAGGGGCAGATGTGGGAGGAGCAGAGCAGACCAGGGGCAGATGTGGGAGGAGCAGAGCAGACACAGGGGCAGATGTGGGAGGAGCAGAGCAGCACAGGGGCAGATGTGGGAGGAGCAGAGCAGACACAGGGGCAGATGTGGGAGGAGCAGAGCAGACACGGGGGCAGATGTGGGAGGAGCAGAGCAGGACAGGGGCAGATGTGGGAGGAGCAGAGCAGGCACAGGGGCAGATGTGGGAGGAGCAGAGCAGACCAGGGGCAGATGTGGGAGGAGCAGAGCAGGCACAGGGGCAGATGTGGGAGGAGCAGAGCAGGCACAGGGGCAGATGTGGGAGAGGCAGAGCAGTAGAAGCAGGCACAGGGGCAGATGTGGGAGGAGCAGAGCAGACACAGGGGCAGATGTGGGAGGAGCAGAGCAGACACAGGGGCAGATGTGGGAGGAGCAGAGCAGGCACAGGGGCAGATGTGGGAGGAGCAGAGCAGCACAGGGGCAGATGTGGGAGGAGCAGAGCAGGCACAGGGGCAGATGTGGGAGGAGCAGAGCAGGCCAGGGGCAGATGTGGGGGGAAGAGCGCCAGGGGGGGAAGCAGGCACAGGGGCAGATGTGGGAGGAGCAGAGCAGACCCAGGGGCAGATGTGGGAGAGCAGAGCAGCAGGGCAGATGTGGGAGGAGCAGAGCAGGCACAGGGGCAGATGTGGGAGGAGCAGAGCAGGCACAGGGGCAGATGTGGGAGGAGCAGAGCAGGCACAGGGGCAGTTTTGGGAATTTTTAAGTTTTTTTCAGAAATGCGTTTTAACATTTAGCGTTTGTGTTCACATGTGTAAAATATTATCAGCGATTCTCGTGTGACAGCGCTGTACAGGCTTTCCCAGATCTGAGTACAATGGGGCTGTATTGTGTGTCTCTATCTTATTTCTAGCCTGAGATATGAGGAGAAATGTAAAGGCCGCACCGCCCTCAGTCACGCGCACCGCCCGCAGTCTCGCGCACCGCCCGCAGTCTCGCGCACCGCCCGCAGTCTCGCGCACCGCCCGCAGTCTCGCGCACCGCCCGCAGTCTCGCGCACCGCCCGCAGTCTCGCGCACCGCCCACAGTCTCGCGCACCGCCCACAGTCTCGCGCACCGCCCACAGTCACACTTTTTCCGAACTTTGAAAATCAATAAAAAAAAATGTTTATAATGTTTTTCTGTTCACATTTTGCATTGTCTGACCGCTATTATCAAATAACAAAATCTCAAAAGAATTAACAATATAGAGATAATAATCATTGCTTCACTTGTCATGGAATGACCCTTTTAGGACAATTTGGATGAACCAGAATTATTAATATTGACCAGATGCAGAATAATGAGAGAGGAGGTTTTCAGGCATTTTTATTACTTTCTGCAGTCACAGGTTTCCGTACATTTCATTAGTATTTGGTCCCATTCCCCTTACACTGTATGACTTGTGTGAAATGTTCTGGATCCTTCCACAAGCTTCTCACAATAGTTGTAGGGATTTGGGCCCGTTCCTCCTGAAAGATCTGGGGTAACTGAGCCATGTTTGTAGGTTTTCTCGCTCGCAGCCTTTTCAGCTTTGCCCATAAATGTTGAGTAGGATTGAGATCAGGGCTGTGTGATGGCTCCAGAACATTGACTGTGCTCTCCTTAAGCCACTTTGTAGCAAGTTTGGCAGCAGCTTCAGGTCATTGTCTATTTGGAAGACCCATTTCTACCCAAGCTTTATCTTTCTGGCTGATGTCATGAGATGTTGCTTCAGTGTTGCCACATTATCTTCTTTCCTCATCTATTTTGTGTAGTGCACCAGTCCCTCCTGCAGCAAAACAACCCCACACCATGATGCTGCCTCCCCTGTGTATCATGGTTGGGATGGTGTTCTTGGGCTTCAAATGTCTCCTTTTTTCCACCAAACATAAGGATGGTCATTATGGCCAAACAGATCAATTTTGTCAGACCACTGGATGTCTCTAAAAAAAATGTAGGTCTTTGTTCCTGTGTGGCTTTTCTCTTCAGTTGGGATAAGCCCTGGTCCATGCGGATGAGAGCGCCCGCCGACCCCCATGTTTCCGCAGGTTGGAGCGCCCGCCGACCCCCGTGTCTCCGCAGGTTGGAGCGCCCGCCGACCCCCATGTTTCCGCAGGTTGGAGCGCCCGCCGACCCCCATGTTTCCGCAGGTTGGAGCGCCCGCCGACCCCCGTGTCTCCGCAGGTTGGAGCGCCCGCCGACCCCCGTGTCTCCCGCAGGTTGGAGCGCCCGCCGACCCCCGCGTCTCCGCAGGTTGGAGCGCCTGCCGACCCCCGTGTCTCCGCAGGTTGGAGCGCCCGCCGACCCCCGTGTCTCCGCAGGTTGGAGCGCCTGCCGACCCCCGTGTCTCCGCAGGTTGGAGCGCCCGCCGACCTCCGTGTCTCCGCAGGTTGGAGCGCGCGCCGACCCCCGTGTCTCCACAATTGGTGGCAGCAGTAAGGTACTACTCAGCCTGGTTCATCCAGGGGAGCTGCAGGGGACTGGTGTTCTCAGACACCATCCAAGAGCTCAACAACCAGGGAGGCATATAAGCATACCCAGCAGGCCATAGGTGAGGCATATAAGCATACCCAGAAGGCCATAGACTTACTGTCAAGTGTTGACTTCCTCGCAGTCCATGATTGCTGCTGTGTTTAAACTGAGGTTTTTTTTCATTGTCTTGCTGTATGCTGCGGCTCTGCAGGTGGAGGAGTGAGTCATAGCATTTAGGTGGAGGGGTGTGTCTTACCATTCTGATTTCCACTCCCTCAGCCTAGAAGTAGTTCCACTTCCCCTCCACCAGGTGTCGCAGAACGAGTTAATTTCTCTTCTAGGACCCGTGCTGTGCAGACATGTTTGCTGGAGCTGCTGCTGTTCACTTTTATTGGAGTGGTTGGCTTTTCCCGGTCTGTAGGTGGAGGTAGGGGCTCTTAGCCTAGGGCCAATAAGGAGCGAAAGGCTAGGGTGGCTACCCAGACCTCTGTAACATCTGGGGTTACTTCTGGGAACAGCGTGAGTTGGGGAACCCCAGTTTAAGGGTAAGAATGGAGAATAGCTCCTCTGAACACCTAGCCCATCTTATTATCTTACTTTCTGACTCCCTATCCGCTATCCTACCCAGTGACACACAGCCAGCAGACCATGTGATGGAGTGAGGAAAGCACCGCATTGTGCAGAGCGGCATATAACTAATGGACATGGGAAGGGTGATGTCAGAATGGTAGGACATGGTGAGGTCATCATGGGAGAGCAAGGACATGGGGGGGGGGACGACATTGTGGAGCCGGGTCATCGTGGGGAGGGTGAGGTCATCGTGGGGAGGGTGAGGTCATCATGGGGAGGGTGAGGTCATCAGAGGTTGAGTCTCATCATCTCTTGGCTCCTGTCCTCATTGTCCCTGTGTTCCGGCAGGGCCTGGTGGTGGTTGTTGGGCTTTCTCACATACAATACACAGCGTGTCTCCTGCACCACGTGGCATTACTTCTCTCATCTCCTACACTAGGAGAGCTGCCACATTATCAGTATTGTACACATAAATAGTCATAGGTAAAGGGTTAATCCCATCTGTCCAGTATATACACCTTGCACCACGCCTCAGTCCTCACGCCTCCTTCACCAAAGGCTCCAGGAGCAGGTGCCGGTCCAGAGCATTATCCAGGAATCCCCGCCACAGACAGGTACTCCCTCCAGCTGAGCGTGTCCCCGGGGCGTCAGGGGGGTCAAACCATCTGCGTGATCCTGGCCGTTCTGCAGCAGCTTCATCAGATCTGTAAAGCACGGCCTCAGCAGCGCCTCCCACTGCCAGCAGCTGCTCATCACCTCAGACCTGCAGGTCAGAAGACAAGGTCAGGGCGGGGGATCGATAATGCATAACTACTCTCAAAATGTGTGACCAATGACTAGGACAGCACCCCTGTACCCTAAACCCCATCATGTCATTATAAATCACCTGCCAGAGACTCACAATTACTGATCAATGTTACAGAAGGAGACCAACGAGTCAACGTTCCCCTCCAATCTCGATCATTGTTACTGGAGAAGACCACAGAGCCGACTCTTCCCTCCACTCCTGATCATTGCTACAGGAGCAGACCACACAGTTAGCGTTGCCCTCCACTCCTGATCATTGCTACAGGAGCAGACCACACAGTTAGCGTTCCTCTCCACTCCTGATCATTGCAGACCACACAGCGTTCCTCTCCACTCCTGATCAATGCAGACCACACAGTTAGCGTTCCCCTCCACTCCTGATCATTGCAGACCACACAGTTACGTCCTCTCCACTCCTGATCAATGCAGACACCAACAGTTACGTTCCCCTCCACTCCTGATCATTGCTACGGAGCAGACCACACAGCGTTACTTCCCCTCCACTCCTGATCATTGCTACAGGAGCAGACCACACAGTTAGCGTTCCTCTCCACTCCTGATCATTGCAGACCACACAGTTAGCGTTACTCTCACTCCTGATCATTGCATGACCACACAGTTAGCGTTCCTCTCCACTCCTGATCAATGCAGACCACACAGTTAGCGTCCCCTCCACTCCTGATCATTGCAGACCACACAGTTAGCGTTCCTCTCCACTCCTGATCAATGCAGACCACACAGTTAGCGTTCCCCTCCACTCCTGATCATTGTTACAGGAGAAGACCACAGAGCAGAGCTCTACTCCCGATCATTGTTACAGAAGGTGACCACAGAGATAGCGTTCCCCTCCACTCCTGATCATTGTTACAGGAGGAGACCATAGAGCAAGCTCTACTCCACTTCTGACCGTTTAACAGAAGCAGACCACAGAGATAATGCTCCCCTCACTCCTGATCATTGTTACTGAGGAGACTACAGAGCTGACGCTCCCCTCCACTCCTGATCATTGTTATAGGAAGAGAACACAAAGCTGATGCTCCGCTCCACTCCACTCCTGATCATTGTTACAGAAGGAGACCACAGAGCCATTGCTCCCCTCCACTCCCTATCTTTGTTACATGAGGAGACCACAGAACCATTGCTCCCCTCCACTCCTGATCATTGTTACAGGAGGAGACCATAGAGCAGAGCTCCACTCCACTCCTGATCATTGTTACAGGAGGAGACCATAGAGCAGAGCTCCACTCCACTCCTGATCATTGTTACAGAAGGAGACCATAGAGCAGAGCTCCCTCCACTCCTGATCATTGTTACATGAGAGACCACAGAACCATAGCTCCCCTCCACTCCCTACCTTTGTTACAGGAGAGACCACAGACCGTGCCCACTCCTGATCATTGTTACAGAAGAACTTAGAGCAGAGCTCAGCTCCTGCTCAAAGTATAAGGATGTTATAAGCACTCTTAATTTCTCCTGCAATATTCTATATCTAACCACTCCAGTGCACACAGTGAACCCAGAAAACAAGGCCCTCCAGACGGACCTTTTACTCTCAGATGCAGATATATTTTTCTTCCACCTATCATGACTATGGTGGGGGTAAGGGACCATGACATTCACGGCCCAGGGCCCCACACCTTTCCACACTTACAGCTGAGGTCCGCACAGTGTTGGTCGCTCCATTCTGAAATTCTCCGTAGTTTTGATGGTAACTGAGAAGGCTCAATATCTGGGTATGGGGGAGACCCTGTGGACAACAAAGGACTGTGACTGAAGATATACTAGACAGTACAGCAAGTCAGAGGATGGACTCCGTAGGTCATCAGTCAGGGCTACTGGTGACATGCACAGCAGAAGGGTTGTGATCCTACACTGGGACACATTCCTCCGGCTGTGGTAGTGCGACCTTACTGTCATATACAAGTATGAACTGGAGGACACATCGGGGTACCTGACCTGCTACAACTCACCTCATCTCTTCCCTCCCCTGGGGAGGCCGTTCAGCAAAACACATACAGTACAGACCTAAAGTTTGGACACCTTCTCATTTAGAGTTTTCTTTATTTTCATGACTATGAACATTGTAGATTCACACTGAAGGCATCAAAACTATGAATTATCACATGTGGAATTATATACTGAACACAAGTGTGAAACTACTGAACATATGTCTTATATTCTAGGTTCTTCACAGTAGCCGCCTTTGATTACTGCTTTGCACACTCTTGGCATTCTCTGGATGAGCTTCAAGAGGTAGTCACCGGACATGGTCTCCCAACAGTCTTGAAGGAGTTCCCAGAGATGCTTAGCACTTGTTGGCCCTTTTGCCTTCACTCTGCGGTCCAGCTCACCCCAAACCATCCTGATTGGGTTCAGGTCTGGTGACTGTGGAGGCCAGGTCATCTGGCGTAGCCCCCCATACCATCACACCTCCTCCCCCCCAAACCATCACACCTCATCCCCCCCCACACCATCACACCTCCCCCCCCCCCCCACACCATCACACCTCCTCCTCCACACCACCACACCACACACCTCCTCTCCACACCACCACACCATCACACTCCTCTCCACACCCCACACCTCTCCTCCATGCTTCACGGTGGGAACCAGGCATGTAGAGTTCATCCGTTCACCTTTTTCTGCGTCGCACACAGACACGGTGGTTGGAACCAAAGATCTCAAATTTGGACTCATCAGACCAAAGCACAGATTTCCACTGGTCTAATGTCCATTCCTTGTGTTCTTTAGCCCACACAAGTCTCTTGTGCTTGTTGCCGTGTCCTCAGCAGTGGTTTCCTAGCAGCTATTTTCCATGAAGGTCTGCTGCACAGAGTCTCCTCTTAACAGTTGTTGTAGAGATGTATCTGCTGCTAGACCTCTGTGCGGCATTGACCTGGTCTCTAATCTGAGCTGCTGTTAACCTGCGATTTCTGAGGCTGGTGACTCGGATGAACTTATCCTCTGCAGCAGAGTTGACTCTTGGTCTTCCTTTCCTGGGCGGTCCTCATGTGAGCCAGTTTCTTTGTACGCTTGATGGTTTTGCACTTGGGGACACTTTCAAAGTTTTCCCCATTTTTCGGACTGACTGACCTTCATTTCTTGTAGTAATGATGGCCGCTCATTATTCTTAGAATTTGTATTATGGCAAGAAAAAAGCCGCTACCAGTCTATTCAGTAGGACGATCAGCTGTGTATCCACCAGACTCTGCACAACACAACTGATGGTCCCAACCCCATTTATAAGGCAAGAAATCCCTCTTATTAACCCTGACAGGGCACCTGTGAAGTGAAGACCATTTCCGGTGACTACCTCCTGAAGCTCATCCAGAGAATGCCAAGAGTGTGCAAAGCAGTAATCACAGCAAAAGGAAGAACCTAGAATATAAGACATATTGTCAGTTGTTTCACACTTTCTTGTTCAGTATATAATTCCACATGTGATAATTCATAGTTTTGATGTCTTCAGTGTGAAGCTACAATTATAGTCATGAAAATACAGAAAACTCTTTGAATGAGAAGGTGTCCACACGTTTGGTCTGTCCTGTACAGGGGCCATGTAAGGACCTTTTCTTTGCCTCTCCTGGGTTTTTTCTCCATCATACTGCCTTTGGGCACCTGGTAGGGGGTCACCTCAATGCTGTGTCTCACACAGATAGGGGATGGGAGCACGTTAAATCTGTAGCTTGGTGGATGGCTACTTGTGATTACATAGGTGGAAACACTGTGTTAGATGTAATGTTGATGTGGTTTATCTCCCATATGTGTGTATGATTGTAGCTTAGTCCACATTGTTTGTGGCCACTATAAAGTGTCATTTTGCTATAACCATCATAGATATGGATGTTTACAGTGTTCTCCTACCATTGTGCTTGACTTGACCTGTAAAGTTGCATATTACAGCATTGTTCCTACTGTTCTTATGGGGATACCCCTCTTGCCTTACCCTCTTGTCCTCACCCCTCTTGTCCTCACCCTCTTGTCCTTACCCCCTCTTGTCCTTGCCCCCTTGTCCTTGCCCCTCTTGTCCTTACCCCCTCTTGTCCTCACCCCTCTTGTCCTTACCCCTCTTGTCCTTACCCCTCTTGTCTTTACCCTCGTCCTTACCCCCTCTTGTCCTCACCCCCTCTTGTCCTCACCCCCTCTTGTCCTCACCCCTCTTGTTCTTACTCCTCTGTCCACCCTCTTGTCCTTGCCCTCTGTCCTTGCCCCCTCTTGTCCTTGCCCCCTCTTGTCCTTGCCCTCTTGTCCTTGCCCCTCTTGTCCTTGCCCCCTCTTGTCCTTACCCCTCTGTCCTTACCCCTCTTGTCCTTACCCCCTCTTGTCTTTACCCCTCTTGTCCTCACCCCTCTTGTCCTTACCCCTCTGTCCTCACCCCTCTTGTTCTTTCACTTTTGTCACACAGTTGAATTTTGTATGGCATAGATGGATCTCATATTAATATTTGTCTTATACAAGTATTGAGGTTGTATGTGTATGATCGCTCTGATGAATATAGGGAGCTTCTGCTCCCAGGAATCCAGTACTTGGGGGTCTTTCTAAAAGGAGCGGTCAACAATACAGACAAACTTTGCCGTGAGACACTATGACACCCATACGCTACTCTAGTGCTCTGCAACTACCACTATCCAACTTTTAGTCAAACTACAACTCCCAACATACCCAAAGGAACTAAAGGAATCGGTGGAAAGAGACTGCCTCCCTGCAAGCAAGGCTATGGAGTCGGAGCTGGAGCTAATGTCCATTTTGGGTCGAGTTGGAATCAGGGAAATTGAGTAGTCGGATGATTAGCTTACCGACTCCACAGCCCTGTCTGTAAAGCAGGAGCACGGGGCAGGAGCACAGGATGGGCTCAGCTGGGTGTGATGGCAGGAGCACTGGATGAGGTCTGCTGGGTGTGCGAGCAGGAGCACTGGATGGGCTCAGCTGGGTGTGCGGGCAGGAGCACCGGATGGGCTCAGCTGGGTGTGCGGGCAGGAGCACAGGATGGGCTCAGCTGGGTGTGATGGCAGGAGCACAGGATGAGGTCTGCTGGGTGTGCGAGCAGGAGCACAGGATGGGCTCAGCTGGGTGTGCCGGCATGAGCACAGGATGGGCTCAGCTGGGTGTGATGGCAGGAGCACTGGATGAGGTCTGCTGGGTGTGCGAGCAGGAGCACAGGATGGGCTCAGCTGGGTGTGCGGGCAGGAGCACAGGATGGGCTCAGCTGGGTGTGCCGGCATGAGCACAGGATGGGCTCAGCTGGGTGTGATGGCAGGAGCACTGGATGAGGTCTGCTGGGTGTGCGAGCAGGAGCACAGGATGGGCTCAGCTGGGTGTGCGGGCAGGAGCACAGGATGGGCTCAGCTGGGTGTGCCGGCAGGAGCACAGGATAAGGTCTGCTGGGTGTGCGAGCAGGAGCACAGGATGGGCTCAGCTGGGTGTGCGGGCAGGAGCACAGGATGGGCTCAGCTGGGTGTGATGGCAGGAGCACAGGATGAGGTCTGCTGGCTGTGCGGGCAGGAGCACAGGATGGGCTCAGCTGGGTGTGCGGGCAGGGCACAGGATGGGCTCAGCTGGGTGTGCGGGCAGGAGCACAGGATGGGCTCAGCTGGGTGTGCGGGCAGGAGCACAGGATGGGCTCAGCTGGGTGTGCGGGCAGGAGCACAGGATGGGCTCAGCTGGGTGTGATGGCAGGAGCACAGGATGAGGTCTGCTGGCTGTGCGGGCAGGAGCACTGGATGGGCTCAGCTGGGTGTGCGGGCAGGAGCACTGGATGGGCTCAGCTGGGTGTGCGGGCAGGAGCACAGGATGGGCTCAGCTGGGTGTGCCGGCAGGAGCACAGGATGGGCTCAGCTGGGTGTGCGGGCAGGAGCACAGGATGGGCTCAGCTGGCTGTGCGGGCAGGAGCACTGGATGGGCTCAGCTGGGTGTGCCGGCAGGAGCACCGTATGGGCTCAGCTGGGTGTGCGAGCAGGAGCACAGGATGGGCTCCACTGGGTGTGCCGGCAGGAGCACTGGATGGGCTCAGCTGGGTGTGCCGGCAGGAGCACCGTATCGGCTCAGCTGGGTGTGCCGGCAGGAGCACAGGATGGGCTCCACTGGGTGTGCCGGCAGGAGCACTGGATGGGCTCAGCTGGGTGTGCCGGCAGGAGCACCGGATGGGCTCCGCTAGGTGTGGCTGCAGGAGCACCGGATGAGGTCTGGTGGGTGTGCAGGCGGGAGCACCAGATGGGCTCAGCTGGGTGTGCCGGCGGGAGCACCGGATGGGCTCAGCTGGGTGTGCCGGCGGGAGCACAGGATGGGCTCCACTGGGTGTGCCGGCAGGAGCACTGGATGGGCTCAGCTGGGCGTGCCGGCAGGAGCACCGTATCGGCTCAGCTGGGTGTGCGAGCAGGAGCACAGGATGGGCTCCGCTGGGTGTGCCGGCAGGAGCACCGGATGGGCTCCGCTAGGTGTGCCGGCAGGAGCACCGGATGGGCTCAGCTGGGTGTGCCGGCAGGAGCACTGGATGAGGTCTGGTGGGTGTGCCGGCGGGAGCACCGGATGGGCTCAGCTGGGTGTGCCGGCGGAAGCATCGGATGAGGTCTGGTGGGTGTGCCGGATGGAGCACCGGATGGGCTCAGCTGGGTGTGCCGGCAGGAGCACCGGATGGGCTCAGCTGGGTGTGCCGGCAGGAGCACCGGATGGGCTCAGCTGGGTGTGCCGGCAGGAGCACCGGATGGGCTCAGCTGGGTGTGCCGGCAGGAGCACTGGATGGGCTCAGCTGGGTGTGCCGGCAGGAGCACTGGATGGGCTCAGCTGGGTGTGCCGGCAGGAGCACTGGATGGGCTCAGCTGGGTGTGCCGGAAGGAGCACTGGATGAGGTCTGGTGGGTGTGTCGGCGGGAGCACTGGATGGGCTCAGCTGGGTGTGCCGGCAGGAGCACTGGATGAGGTCTGGTGGGTGTGTCGGCGGGAGCACTGGATGGGCTCAGCTGGGTGTGCTGGCAGGAGCACTGGATGGGCTCAGCTGGGTCTGCGGGCAGGTCCAGTCAGGGACATTGTAGGGTGACGTAGTGGTGATGTCAGGACTGTCCAGGTCCAGTCACGTGCGGCTCATCAGTCCTGATAAGTGAGGACCTTACCCTGGTGCAGGACACGTCAGGCTCCACGCTGCAGTATATGGCTGCTCCTGCTGATTCTGCAATCCTTAAGCCTCATATTACAGAGGTTATAATCAGCCCTGGAGCTGCTGATATCAGGCAAAAATGAAACCTTCTCCGCACTGGAGGTATAAAGTAGTAATTATCATGGGGGCAGGGTGATTTCTGGGGTTTATTGTGCCCATACCAGTCTACAAAGACTGATAACAGGGAGCAATAGACTGTAATCATTCAGCACTGGCATAGTGTGCGTCTGCAGGTACCTGGGGGGACAGGGGGCCACATACTCACCCAATGTCATCAGCTCATACAGCAGAATGCCAAATGACCACCTGTGAGAAAAGAAGACACTGTGACATCACTGCTGACCCCACCCATCATCAGCAGGTACACCCCACACTCACTCAAGGCCCCGCCCCTCAGTGGTCACCACCCCCAGACTCCTCATCACACTCAACAAAGGCCCCGCCCCTCAGTGGTCACCACCCCCAGACTCCTCATCACACTCACTCAAGTCCCCGCCCCTCAGTGGTCACCACCCCAGACTCCTCATCACACTCAACAAAGGCCCCGCCCCTCAGTGGTCACCACCCCCAGACTCATCACACTCACTCAAGGCCCCGCCCCTCAGTGGTCACCACCCCCAGACTCCTCATCACACTCAACAAAGGCCCCGCCCCTCAGTGGTCACCACCCCCAGACTCCTCATCACACTCAACTGAGGCCCCGCCCCTCAGTGGTCACCACCCCCAGACTCATCATCACACTCAACAAAGGCCCCGCCCCTCAGTGGTCACCACCCCCAGACTCCTCATCACACTCACTCAAGTCCCCGCCCCTCAGTGGTCACCACACCAGACTCCTCATCACACTCACTCAAGTCCCCGCCCCTCAGTGGTCACCACCCCAGACTCCTCACACACTCAACAAAGGCCCCGCCCCTCAGTGGTCACCACCCCCAGACTCCTCATCACACTCACTCAAGGCCCCGCCCCTCAGTGGTCACCACCCCCAGACTCCTCATCACACTCAACTGAGGCCCCGCCCCTCAGTGGTCACCACCCCCAGACTCATCATCACACTCAACAAAGGCCCCGCCCCTCAGTGGTCACCACCCCCAGACTCCTCATCACACTCACTCAAGTCCCGCCCCTCAGTGGTCACCACCCCAGACTCCTCATCACACTCAACTGAGGCCCCGCCCCTCAGTGGTCACCACCCCCAGACTCATCATCACACTCAACAAAGGCCCCGCCCCTCAGTGGTCACCACCCCCAGACTCCTCATCACACTCACTCAAGGCCCCGCCCCTCAGTGGTCACCACCCCCAGACTCCTCATCACACTCAACAAAGGCCCCGCCCCTCAGTGGTCACCACCCCCAGACTCATCATCACACTCGAGGCCCCACCCCCAGACTCATCACACTCACTCAAAGCCCCATCTAATATCATATGCACCCAAAGCCCCTCATCACACTCACCTGAGGCCCTACCCAACAGTGGTCACTCACAGACCCCACCCAACATCACTCACCATCCCAGACACCGCCAACTATGAGGGTCACTCAAACATCCCCCAGACACCTCTCACTATCAGGGTCACTCACACGGTCCCCCGATTCCTCCCACTATCAGGGTCACTCACACGTCCCCCGGATTCCTCCCACTATCAGGGGTCACTCACACGGTCCCCGGATTCCTCCCACTATCAGGGTCACTCACACGGTCAAATGGATCCCTCCCACTATCAGGGGTCACTCACACGGTCCCCCGGATTCGTCCCACTATCAGGGGTCACTCACACGGTCCCCCGGATTCGTCCCACTATCAGGGGTCACTCACACGGTCCCCCGGATTCGTCCCACTATCAGGGGTCACTCACACGGTCCCCCGGATTCGTCCCACTATCAGGGGTCACTCACACAGTCCCCCGGATTCCTCCCACTATCAGGGGTCACTCATCCTCACACGGTCCCCCAGATTCTTGCCACTATCAGGGGTCACTCACACGGTCCCCCGGATTCCTCCCGCTATCAGGGTCATTCACACGATCTCCCGGATTCCTCCCGCTATCAGGGGTCACTCACACGGTCCCCTGGATTCCTGCCACTATCAGGGGTCACTCACACGGTCCCCCGGATTCCTCCCACCATCAGGGTCACTCACACTGTCCCCGGATTCCTCCCACTATCAGGGGTCACTCACACGGTCCCCCGGATTCCTCCCACTATCAGGGGTCACTCACACGGTCCCCCCGGATTCTTCCCACTATCAGGGTCACTCACACGGTCCCCCGGATTCCTCCCACTATCAGGGGTCACTCACACGGTCTCCCGGATTCCTCCCACTATGAGGGGCCACTCACACGGTCCCCCGGATTCCTCCCACTATGAGGGGCCACTCACACGGTCCCCCGGATTCGTCCCACTATCAGGGGTCACTCACACGGTCCCCCGGATTCGTCCCACTATCAGGGGTCACTCACACGGTCCCCCGGATTCGTCCCACTATCAGGGGTCACTCACACGGTCCCCCGGATTCGTCCCACTATCAGGGGTCACTCACACGGTCCCCCGGATTCGTCCCACTATCAGGGGTCACTCACACGGTCCCCCGGATTCGTCCCACTATCAGGGGTCACTCACACGGTCCCCCGGATTCCTCCCACTATCAGGGTCACTCACACGGTCCCCCGGATTCGTCCCACTATCAGGGGTCACTCACACGGTCCCCCGGATTCGTCCCACTATCAGGGGTCACTCACACGGTCCCCCGGATTCCTCCCACTATCAGGGGTCACTCACACGGTCCCCCGGATTCTTCCCACTATCAGGGGTCACTCACACGGTCCCCCGGATTCTTCCCACTATGAGGGGTCACTCACACGGTCCCCCGGATTCCTCCCACTATCAGGGGTCACTCACACGGTCCCCCGGATTCCTCCCACTATCAGGGGTCACTCACACGGTCCCCCGGATTCCTCCCACTATGAGGGGTCACTCACACGGTCCCCCGGATTCCTCCCACTATGAGGGGTCACTCACACGGTCCCCCGGATTCCTCCCACTATGAGGGGTCACGCACACGGTCCCCCGGATTCCTCCCACTATGAGGGGTCACTCACACGGTCCCCCGGATTCCTCCCACTATCAGGGGTCACTCACACGGTCCCCCGGATTCTTCCCACTATCAGGGGTCACTCACATGGTCCCCCGGATTCCTCCCACTATCAGGGGTCACTCACACGGTCCCCCGGATTCCTCCCATTATGAGGGGTCACTCACACGGTCCCCCGGATTCCTCCCACTATGAGGGGTCACTCACACGGTCCCCCGGATTCCTCCCATTATGAGGGGTCACTCACTCGGTCCCCCGGATTCCTCCCACTATCAGGGGTCACTCACACGGTCCCCCGGATTCCTCCCACTATCAGGGGTCACTCACACGGTCCCCCGGATTCCTGCCACTATCAGGGGTCACTCACACGTCGCTCTTCTCAGTAATGTCCGCTCCCTTCAGCCGTTCAGGTGATTGCCATTTCAGAGGCACCTGGGCCGCTCTCCGCACAGGGACGGATCCACTCCTGTACTGAACGGCAGCCAGACCCAGACCGCACAGCTGGACAGTGTGATCCTCATGGAGGAGGACGTTACATGCGGCCACATAGCCATGGACCAGATCGTGAGACACCGACAGATACTCCTGGGGGGATAGAGGGGTGCACATGAGGATACAGGGGGGCGCATGAGGATACAGGGGGGCAAATGAAGATACAGGGGAAGACATGAGGATGTGTGATACACATCAGGAAACCCCCAAATCCCAATACATGGGGGCTTCATTGCGACAAAGGACGTAAGACAACGGGGAAGAGGACACTCACTGGTCAAATAAACTCCCACCACCCCATGTTCTCCTCCACACATCTTGGTCCCTGTCGTGTTTGATGACAAAAAAGGAAGACAAGAAACCTTTTCCTCCTCCTCCAGACCCCTCTATCCTTTTCTTTTTCCTCCAGACCCCTCTATCCTTTTCCTCCTCCTCCACACCCCTCTATCCTTTTCTTTTTCCTCCAGACCCCTCTATCCTTTTCCTCCTCCTCAGGACCCCACTATCCTTTTCTCCTCCCTCCAGGCCCCTCTATCCTTTTGCTCCTCCTCCGGACCCTTCTATCCTTTCTCCACCTCCACCGGACCCCTCTATCCTTTTCCTCCTCCTCTGGACCCCTCTATCCTTTTCCTCCTCCTCTGGACCGCTCTATCCTTTTTCTCCTCCTCTGGACCCCTCTATCCTTTCTCCACCTCCTCCAGACCCCTCTATCCTTTTGCTCCTCCTCTGGACCCCTCTATCCTTTTCCTCCTCCACTGGACCGCTCTATCCTTTTCCTCCTCCTCTGGACCCTCTATCCTTTTCCTCCTCCTCTGGACCCCTCTATCCTTTCTCCACCTCCACCAACCCCTCTATCCTTTTCCTCCTCCTCTGGACCCCTCTATCCTTTCTCCACCTCCACCGGACTCCTCTATCCTTTTCCTCCTCCTCCAGGCCCCTCTATCCTTTTCCTCCTCCTCTGGACCCCTCTATCCTTTTCCTTCTCCTCTGGACCCCTCTATCCTTTCCTCTCCTCGACCCTCTATCCTTCCTCTCTGGACCCCTCTATCCTTTTCCTCCTCCTCTGGACCCCTCTATCCTTTTCCTCCTCCTCTGGACCCCTCTATCCTTTCTCCTCCTCCTCTGGACTCCCTCTATCCTTTCTCCCCTCCCCAGACCCCTCTATCCTTTTGCTCCTCCTCCGGACCCCTCTATCCTTTCTCCACCTCCACCAGACCCCTCTATCCTTTCTCCACCTCCACCAGACCCCTCTATCCTTTTCCTCCTCCTCTGGACCCCTCTATCCTTTTCCTCCTCCTCGGACCCCTCTATCCTTTTCTTTTCCTCCAGACCCCCTATCCTTTTGCTCCTCCTCCAGATCACTCTATCCTTTTCCTCCTCCTCCGGACCCTCTATCCTTTCTCCCCTCCACAGACCCTCTATCCTTTTCCTCCTCCATCTGGACCCCTCTATCCTTTTCCTCCTCCTCTGGACCCCTCTATCCTTTTCCTCCTCCTCTGGACCCCTCTATCCTTTTCCTTCTCCTCTGGACCCCTCTATCCTTTTCCTCCTCCTCTGGACCCCTCTATCCTTTTCCTCTCCTCTGGACCCCTCTATCCTTTTCCTTCCCTCTGGACCCCTCTATCCTTTTCCTCTCCTCTGGACCCCTCTATCCTTTTCCTCCTCCCTGGACCCCTCTATCCTTTTCCTCCTCCTCTGGACCCCTCTATCCTTTTCCACCTCACCGACCCCTCTATCCTTTTCCCTCTCCTCTGATCCCTCCTTCTATATCCTTTTCCTTCTCCTCTGGACCCCTCTATCCTTTTCCTTCTCCTCTGGACCCCTCTATCCTTTTCCTCCTCCTCTGGACCCCTCTATCCTTTTCCTCCTCCTCTGGACCCCTCTATCCTTTCTCCACCTCCACCGGACTCCTCTATCCTTTTCCTCCTCCTCCAGGCCCCTCTATCCTTTTGCTCCTCCTCCGGACCCCTCTATCCTTTCTCCACCTCCACCAGACCCCTCTATCCTTTTCTTCCTCCTCCACCAGACCCCTCTATCCTTTTCTTCCTCCTCCTCCAGACCCCTCTATCCTTTTCCTCCTCCTCCGGACCCCTCTATCCTTTTCCTCCTCCTCTGGACCCCTCTATCCTTTTCCTCCTCCACTGGACCCCTCTATCCTTTTCCTCCTCCACTGGACCGCTCTATCCTTTTCCTCCTCCTCTGGACCGCTCTATCCTTTTCCTCCTCCTCTGGACCCCTCTATCCTTTTCCTCCTCCTCTGGACCCCTCTATCCTTTCTCCACCTCCACCGGACCCCTCTATCCTTTTCCTCCTCCTCTGGACCCCTCTATCCTTTTCCTCCTCCTCTGGACCCCTCTATCCTTTTCCTCCTCCTCCAGACCCCTCTATCCTTTTCCTCCTCCTCCAGACCCCTCTATCCTTTTCCTCCTCCTCCAGACCCCTCTATCCTTTTCCTCCTCCTCCAGACCCCTCTATCCTTTTGCTCCTCCTCTGGACCCCTCTATCCTTTCTCCACCTCCACCAGACCCCTCTATCCTTTTCCTCCTCCTCTGGACCCCTCTATCCTTTTCCTCCTCCTCTGGACCCCTCTATCCTTTTCTTCCTCCTCTGGACCCCTCTATCCTTTTCCTTCCCCTCCGGACCCCTCTATCCTTTTCCTCCTCCTCCAGACCCCTCTATCCTTTTCCTCCTCCTCCAGACCCCTCTATCCTTTTCCTCCTCCTCCAGACCCCTCTATCCTTTTCCTCCTCCTCCAGACCCCTCTATCCTTTTCCTCCTCCTCCAGACCCCTTTATCCTTTTCCTCCTCCTCCGCACCCTCTATCCTTTTCCTTCTCCTTCAGACCCCCTCTATCCTTTTCCTCCACTTTCACCAGACCCTCTGTCTGGTCCTTGCCCTTCGTTGAGTCACTCACCAGCCCGCTGGTCACTTGTAAAGCCATGGAGTAGACGTCCTTCTCGGTGATCCTGGGGGCGCCCTCTGAGGTGTGTCCATCCTAAATATGACAGAGGGCAGATGGTTTATAGAGCAATTCTCTGAAGGAAACAGTGAGAACCTGTACCCGATCTACCTGTACCCAATCTACCTGTACCCAATCTCGCACAGGCGGATCCCTGATGGTTTCTCCCCACCCTGGCCCTGGAGTGACAGCTCTCTCCCTACAGATGCTACAAAAATAGGCAGCGGGAAAGAAGAAGCCGCGGTAGACCTGCCGCCTGTGCCGCCTGGTTACCGCAGCTTATTACAGCGGGCGCAGCACTTCACAGGTACACACATTAGGCTCTGTGCACACAGGACCAAAAACGCGGGAAAACCTGTATGTATCTGGCTGTGTGTATGTATGTTGTGTGTATGTGGCTGTGTATAGTGTGTATTGTGTGCACATCGGGATCGGGATCGCTGGTGCGTCGTTATGTGACACAGGGCCTTAATACAAGGTCTATTGTTCTCTGTTATCAATCACACCTGAGAGGTGACTACAATCTATTACTCCCTGTTATCAGCCATTACTGGAGGAGGAGACTGTAGGACAGGTGACTACAATCTATTACTCCCTGTTATCAGCCATTACTGGAGGAGACTGTAGGACAGGTGACTACAATCTATTACTCCCTGTTATCAGCCATTACTGGGGAGGAGGAGACTGTAGGACAGGTGACTACAATCTATTACTCCTGTTATCAGCCATTACTGGAGGAGGAGACTGTAGGACAGGTGACTACAATCTATTACTCCCTGTTATCAGCCATTACTGGAGGAGGAGGAGACTGTAGGCAGGTGACTACAATCTATTACTCCCTGTTATCAGCCATTACTGGGGGAGGAGGAGACTGTAGGGCAGGTGACTACAATCTATTACTCCCTGTTATCAGCCATTACTGGGGAGGAGGAGACTGTAGGACAGGTGACTACAATCTATTACTCCCTGTTATCAGCCATTACTGGAGGAGGAGACTGTAGGACAGGTGACTACAATCTATTACTCCCTGTTATCAGCCATTACTGGGGAGGAGACTGTAGGACAGGTGACTACAATCTATTACTCCCTGTTATCAGCCATTACTGGAGGAGGAGACTGTAGGACAGGTGACTACAATCTATTACTCCCTGTTATCAGCCATTACTGGAGGAGGAGACTGTAGGACAGGTGACTACAATCTATTACTCCCTGTTATCAGCCATTACTGGGGGAGGAGACTGTAGGACAGGTGACTACAATCTATTACTCCCTGTTATCAGCCATTACTGGGGGGGGAGACTGTAGGACAGGTGACTACAATCTATTACTCCTGTTATCAGCCATTACTGGAGGAGGAGACTGTAGGACAGGTGACTACAATCTATTACTCCCTGTTATCAGCCATTACTGGAGGAGGAGACTGTAGGACAGGTGACTACAATCTATTACTCCCTGTTATCAGCCATTACTGGAGGAGGAGGAGACTGTAGGACAGGTGACTACAATCTATTACTCCCTGTTATCAGCCATTACTGGGGGAGGAGACTGTAGGACAGGTGACTACAATCTATTACTCCCTGTTATCAGCCATTACTGGAGGAGGAGACTGTAGGACAGGTGACTACAATCTATTACTCCCTGTTATCAGCCATTACTGGAGGAGGAGACTGTAGGACAGGTGACTACAATCTATTACTCCCTGTTATCAGCCATTACTGGGGGAGGAGACTGTAGAACAGGTGACTACAATCTATTACTCCCTGTTATCAGCCATTAATGGGGAGGAGACTGTAGGACAGGTGACTACAATCTATTACTCCCTGTTATCAGCCATTAATGGGGGAGGAGACTGTAGGACAGGTGACTACAATCTATTACTCCCTGTTATCAGCCATTACTGGAGGAGACTGTAGGACAGGTGACTACACTCTATTACTCCCTGTTATCAGCCATTATTGGTGGAGGTGGTGCAGGGGGTATGGGTGTCACACGCTCGTGTACCTCTCGTGAGCTCCGGAGGTAGGTCAGCAGGTCGCCGCAGGTCATGGCCTTCATGATGATACTCGGGGGTCTCGCCTGACACCATAGCATGGTCACCAGACTGTGATGATTACAGACCTGGACATAAAACTTCATGAGGTCGATGAAATCCTGCACTTCTCCCGGGCTGCAATGCTCTGCAGAGGACACGGGGACAGGTGATTGTGTGCTCCCCTCATTACTGACCCCACACAGAAGCCCCTCTTACCGGACAGCTCCTTCAGGACAACCTGCTGACGGTCCTCCCCCGGGCGGCACAGGTCACCCCGACTGATAGGACCGAAGTGCCCGTCACACAGCGGCACCCTGTGCTCCAGCGTCCACCCCGCCGGCAGCCGCCACTTCTCCAGGACCGGATCCCAAGAGTCCAGCGAATCCTCAAAGACCCCGGCAGGGTTCACTGCCCAGTCCCCATACAGAGCTAGAGAGGAAAACAAGGAGTGTATGATATATATTATATATAAGACACTATACATACAGTGTACACAGTACAGGGGGTATAACATATCCTCTATATACAGCCCAGTCCCTATACAGAGCTACAGAGGGGAGAAGACACGGAGTGTATAATATCTATATCTATATATAAAAGCCGAAGGCCACTTCCGTGATGGCCTCCGGACCATAGTGGTGACGTCATCCAGTGCAGGGTAGCCAGCCGGCGCCCGGCTACAGGGACCGGCAGAGGAACGTTCCGCTCTCGGACGTTCCGTCTGCCCTCCAGCCTCTCCCCTGCAGCCAGCAGCCGGCCACCGCGCGCCCGGAGAGGAGGGAGGACGGGACTTCCTGTCCTGCAGCTCTGCCCACCCCTCTTCTCCTCCTACAGCACACGCACGCCGGCCGCGGTCAGTGTGCACCCCCCACCCGGCTACGCCTGTGCCCTCCAGCCTCTGCTCTTCCCACCCCTCCTCTCCCTCCAGCTTCTCCAGCTTCCCCTCTGCCCCCCCAGCCTCTCCAGCTTCCCCTCTGCCCCTCCAGCTTCCCCTCTGCCCCTTTAGCCTCTCCAGCTTCCCCTCTGCCCCTCCAGCCTCTGCCCCTCAGCCTCTCCAGCTTCCCCTCTGCCCCTCCAGCTTCCCCTCTGCCCCTTTAGCCTCTCCAGCTTCCCCTCTGCCCCTCCAGCCTCTGCCCCTCCAGCCTCCTCCCCTCGCTCCGCCTCTGCCCCTCTCTACCCTTCCCCTCTGCCCCTCCAGCCTCTGCCCCTCCAGCCTCTCCAGCTTCCCTCTGCCCCTCCAGCTTCACCCCTCTGCCCCTCCAGCCTCTGCCCCTCCAGCCTCTCCAGCTTCCCCTCCCCAACCTCTCCAGCTTCCCCTCGCCTACTCTCCAGCTTCCCCTCCAGCCTCTCCAGCTTCCCCTCCACCTCAGCTTCCCCTCTCAGCCCCCTCCTCCAGCCTCTGCCCCTCCAGCTTCCCCTCTGCCCCTCCAGCCTCTGCCCCTCCAGCTTCCCTTGCCCTCAGCCTCTCCCCCTTCCCCCCCCCAGCTTTCCCTCTGCCCCTCCAGCCTCTCCTGCCCCTCCTGCCTCCCCTCTGCCCCTCCAGCCTCTCCAGCTTCCCCTCTGCCCCTCCAGCTTCCCTCTGCCCCTCCAGCCTCTCCTGCCCCTCCAGCCTCCCCTCTGCCCCTCCAGCTTCCCTCTGCCCTCCAGCTTCCCCTCTGCCCCTCCAGCTTCCCCTCTGCCCCCTCCAGCCTCCCCTCTGCCCCTCCAGCCTCCCTCTGCCCTCCAGCTTCCCTCTGCCCCTCCAGCTTCCCCTCTGCCCCTCCAGCCTCTCCTGCCCCTCCAGCCTCCCCTCTGCCCCTCCAGCTTGCCCTCTGCCCCTCCAGCCTCTCCTGCCCTCCAGCTTCCCCTCTGCCCCTCCAGCCTCCGCTCTCCTCACCCCTCCAGCCTCCATTCTCCTCACCCCTCCATATACAATGTACAGTAGGGTGTATATATGTGTGTATGTACTCACTTCCCTCACTTTGTCCGCACACACACACACTCCGCTATAGTTACCACCGGCCCTGCGTCCGCCGGCTGGATCCTCAGTCGACATGTCGCCGACCCCGAACTACTGGATCCAATATAGCGTCCAAGAAGTCTCGCCAAACTTCCCGGACGCCATATTGGATCCAGTCGTCCGGGGGCGGCGACATGTCGACTCAGGATCCAGCCGGCGGGAAAGACGCAGGGTTGGTGGTAACTATAGCGGAGTGAGTGTGTGTATGTATGTGTGTGCTGACCACTCTGCCCACAGCGCTGCGCTGACCAATCTCACCGCACTCACTGCTAACCACTGAGCCACCGCACTCACTGCTAACCACTGAGCCACCGTATACTCTGCTACCACGGAGCTACCTGTATACACACAATTCATTTCACCGCACTCCCCTATTAGTAAATAAACTATATATGGATTCTAGACTACCCGACCGCCATCTAGTATATATATAAAGACTAGATATTGACTGTAATATGTGTGTATGTATATATATATCTATAGCTGAGATAGTGACTGCTTGTAATATGTATATATATATTGTGCTCCCCCTCGGGGGCGTCTGTTCACCATTTTAATCTAAATTAAAGGATCTGAATCACATTGGTGACGCCGGGATTTTCTCTTTCTACCTTTCGTTTTCTCTCTGAATTCTTTTAGTTTTTCTCTCTTTTTGCAGATTAATCTCCAGAAGATAATGATGACTATGATGAGGGTGGAGCCGGAGAGCAGCGCCGGGATGATGATCACCGAATTCTGCCAGCCGTCCTCATCTGAAATAGAGAAAACACAATAGATACAGATCTCCTGTACACAGATCCCCCCCATATACAGATCCCCCATACACAGCACCTCCATCCCCTGATCCCCGTACACAGACCCTCCATCCCCTGATCCCCCGTACACAGCATCTCCATCCCCTGATCCCCGTACACAGCATCTCCATCCCTGATCCTCATATACAGCACCTCCATCCCTGATCCCCCATACACAGCACCTCCATCCCCTGATCCCCCATACACAGCACCTCCATCCCTGATCCCTCATATACAGCACTCCATCCCTGATCCCCGTATACAGCACCTCCATCCCCTGATCCCCCATATACAGCATCTCCATCCTCTGATCCCCCGTATACAGCACCTCCATCCCCTGATCCCCCATACACAGCATCTCCATCCTCTGATCCCCCGTATACAGCACCTCCATCCCCTGATCCCCCATACACAGCACCTCCATCCCTGATCCCCCGTATACAGCACCTCCATCCCCTGATCCCCCATATACAGCACCTCCATCCTCTGATCCCCCATACACAGCACCTCCATCCTCTGATCCCCCGTATACAGCACCTCCATCCCCTGATCCCCCGTATACAGCACCTCCATCCCCTGATCCCCCATACACAGCATCTCCATCCTCTGATCCCCCGTATACAGCACCTCCATATCCTGATCCCCCATATACAGCACCTCCATCCCCTGATCCCCCATACACAGCACCTCCATATCCTGATCCCCCATATACAGCACCTCCATCCCCTGATCCCCCATACACAGCACCTCCATCCTCTGATCCCCCGTATACAGCACCTCCATCCCCTGATCCCCGTATACAGCACCTCCATCCCTGATCCCCCATACACAGCACCTCCATCCCCTGATCCCCCGTATACAGCACCTCCATCCCTGATCCCCCATACACAGCATCTCCATCCTCTGATTCCCCATATACAGCACCTCCATCCTCTGATCCCCCGTATACAGCACCTCCATCCTCTGATCCCCCATACACAGCATCTCCATCCTCTGATCCCCAGTATACAGCACCTCCATCCTCTGATCCCCCATATACAGCACCTCCATCCCCTGATCCCCCATACACAGCATCTCCATCCCTGATCCCCCATACACAGCACCTCCATCCCCTGATCCCCCATACACAGCACCTCCATCCCTGATCCCCATACACAGCACCTCCATCCCCTGATCCCCCATACACAGCACCTCCATCCCCTGATCCCCCATACACAGCACCTCCATCCCTGATCCCCCATACACAGCATCTCCATCCCTGATCCCCCATATACAGCACCTCCATCCTCTGATCCCCCATATACAGCACCTCCATCCCTGATCCCCCGTATACAGCACCTCCATCCCCTGATCCCCGTATACAGCACCTCCATCCCCTGATTCCCCGTATACAGCACCTCCATCCCTGATCCCCCATATACAGCACCTCCATCCCCTGATCCCCGTATACAGCACCTCCATCCCCTGATCCCCTATACAGCACCTCCATCCCCTGATCCCCATATACAGCACCTCCATCCCTGATCCCGTACACAGCACCTCCATCCCCTGATCCCCCATACACAGCACCTCCATCCCCTGATCCCCCTATACAGCACCTCATCCCTGATCCCTAACAGCACTCCATCCTGATCCCCCATATACAGCACCTCCATCCCCTGATCCCCCGTATACAGCACCTCCATCCCCTGATCCCCCATATACAGCACCTCCATCCCCTGATCCCCCATATACAGCACCTCCATCCCCTGATCCCCCGTATACAGCACCTCCATCCCCTGATCCCCGTATACAGCACCTCCATCCCTGATCCCCCGTATACAGCACCTCCATCCCTGATCCCCCGTTATACAGCACCTCCATCCCTGATCCCCTATATACAGCACCTCTGATCCCGTATAAGCACCTCCTGATCCCCGTATACAGCACCTCCATCCCTGATCCCCATATACAGCACCTCCATCCCTGATCCCCCGTATACAGCACCTCATCCCTGATCCCCCATATACAGCACCTCATCCCTGATCCCCCTATACAGCACCTCCATCCCTGATCCCCGTATACAGCACCTCCATCCCTGATCCCCGTATACAGCACCTCATCCCCTGATCCCCCATATACAGCACCTCATCCCCTGATCCCCCATATACAGCACCTCCATCCCCTGATCCCCCTATACAGCACCTCCATCCCCTGATCCCCCGTATACAGCACCTCCATCCCCTGATCCCCCGTATACAGCACCTCCATCCCCTGATCCCCCGTATACAGCACCTCCATCCCCTGATCCCCTATACAGCACCTCCATCCTGATCCCCGTATACAGCACCTCCATCCCTGATCCCATACAGCACCTCCATCCCCTGATCCCCGTATACAGCACCTCCATCCCTGATCCCCGTATACAGCACCTCCATCCCTGATCCCCGTATACAGCACCTCATCCCCTGATCCCCATATACAGCACCTCCATCCCCTGATCCCCCATATACAGCACCTCCATCCCCTGATCCCCGTATACATCACCTCCATCCCCTGATCCCCCGTATACAGCACCTCCATCCCCTGATCCCCGTATACAGCACCTCCATCCCTGATCCCTGTATACAGACTCCTCCCTGTATAAAGCACCTCCATCCCCTGTATAAAGCACCTCCATCCCTGATCCCCCATATACAGCACCTCTATCCCTGATCCCCGTATACAGCACCTCCATCCCTGATCCCCCATATACAGCACCTCCATCCCCTGATCCCCCGTATACAGCACCTCCATCCCTGATCCCCGTATACAGCACCTCCATCCCCTGATTCCCCGTATACAGCACCTCCATCCTCTGATCCCCCATATACAGCACCTCCATCCCTGATCCCCCGTATACAGCACCTCCATCCCTGATCCCCGTATACAGCACCTCCATCCCTGATCCCCCATATACAGCACCTCCATCCCTGATCCCCCATATACAGCACCTCCATCCCCTGATCCCCCATATACAGCACCTCCATCCCCTGATCCCCCATATACAGCACCTCCATCCCCTGATCCCCTGTATACAGCACCTCCATCCCCTGATCCCCTGTATACAGCACCTCCATCCCCTGATCCCCTGTATACAGCACCTCCATCCTCTGATCCCCCATACACAGCACCTCCATCCCCTGATCCCCCGTATACAGCACCTCCATATCCTGATCCCCCGTATACAGCACCTCCATCCCCTGATCCCCGTACACAGCACCACCATCCCCTGATCCCCTGTATACAGCACCTCCATCCCCTGATCCCCCGTATACAGCACCTCCATCCTCTGATCCCCATACACAGCACCTCCATCCCCTGATCCCCCATATACAGCACCTCCATCCTCTGATCCCCCATATACAGCACCTCCATCCCTGATCCCCCATATATAGCACCTCCATCCTCTGATCCCCCGTATACATCACCTCCATCCTCTGATCCCCCATACACAGCACCTCCATCCTCTGATCCCCCATATACAGCACCTCCATCCTCTGATCCCCCGTATACAGCACCTCCATATCCTGATCCCCGTATACAGCACCTCCATCCTCTGATCCCCGTATACAGCACCTCCATCCCCTGATCCCCCGTATACAGCACCTCCATCCCCTGATCCCCCGTATACAGCACCTCCATCCCCTGATCCCCGTATACAGCACCTCCATCCCCTGATCCCCCGTATACAGCACCTCCATCCCTGATCCCCCGTATACAGCACCTCCATCCCCTGACATTGGGGCAGATATCAGGAGGTATCCACGGAGGGTGCACATCACTGATCATCCGTCACTGTCCAGGAGGTAGGAGATGCCAGTCAGGAGTCTGGGACATTGTCGGCCATGTTGGTTAACCCCCCCCCGCTGGGTGTTTTGTGATCACTTACTACGGCGGAATTCCTCAGATGAGTTCATGGTGGGCTGTGTGTCTGTGTGTCGGCTGCGTCTTGGTGGGTCTCAGCCGCTCGTCAGTTCCTGTAGGACGGACACACGGATTATTATTACTGGAAATGCTTCACATCATCTAATAACCCCCAATAGCACATCACATGACCCTGCTCAAGACAGTCTGCAGTCACGTGACTCTGTAGCTGCTCCTCAGGGGCGGAGCTTTTCAGTCATAATCATGAGGGCCTGTCTCAGACATACCAGCTTCTCCTGAAAACCTCATAATGCTAAGCGGGGACCTCCGAGAGACAGGAGAGATGGGAGGATGGGGCAACAAACAAGCAGCAGGGGGGCAGGAACACAGTCTACTGCCCCCTGGTGACAGCCATATGCTATGGGCACCTCTCCGGGTTCAGGGACCTTTTAAAAGATCTGAGAGCAGCATGATGTAGGGGCCAAGACCCTGATTCCAGCAATGTCACTTACAGGGCGGAAGATTCTCACTGCAGGACTAGTCAATCCACTGCCAGCAGTCCCGCCCTAGCCGCTTATTGGCCGATTCTTCTGTATAAGCCCGCCCTCATCACTTATTGGCTTATTCCTCTGAATGACCCCACCCACACCACTGATTGCCTGTTGCTTTTGTATAACCCCACCCTCTCCACTGATTGGCAGATTCCTCTGTATCACTCCATCCTTATCACTGATTGGCTGTTGCTTCAGTATATACTCCACTCTCACCACTGATTGGCCGATTCCTCTGTATAACCCGCTCCTCACTACTGACTGGCAGCTTTCTGCCTATGCAGAGTGTACACAGAGCCGCCGATGTCAGTCTCATCTGGGCTGTAGTGCAGCCCCGGGAGCTCTGCGCCAAGAAAAGAGTCAGAGGGGGACGATGGCAAAAGATTGCACCCCGACAGAATATGGCATGAAGCCAAAACCCAAACACATAGACTGCACCACAGTCACCAACATCAGACCATACTGCAGATACCCAGAACACCGCCAGTAAGCAGAATAGAAGGAGGGGGCCCCAGGGGGCCCTCACATCATTATACGGCGTGCTGCTCAGTGTGACAGGGTGAAGTCTTCCATGCCATCTGCTGCCCGCACTCTATCCCATTTGGAGCCAAACTACAAATTCAACCGCTGCCGCACTCCACCCCATCCCTGGTCACACTCCATCTGAGGCCACACTAAGGCCGAGATCACACTCCAGCCCATCCAGAGCCACACTCCATCTGGCACCACACTTCACCCTATCCAGCGCCACACTCCCATCTGAAGCCACACTCCACCCCATAGAGAGCCACACTCCATCTGAAGCCACACTCCACCCCATCCAGAGCCACACTCCATCTGAAGCCACACTTCACCCTATCCAGAGCCACACTCCATCTGAAGCCACACTTCACCCTATCCAGCGCCACACTCCATCTGAAGCCACACTTCACCCTATCCAGCGCCACACTCCATCGGACGCCACACTCCACCCCATAGAGAGCCACACTCCATCTGACGCCACACTCCACCCCATAGAGAG
>JARQOC010000009.1:44507866-44532866 GCA_033576535.1 Allobates femoralis | reverse complement strand
AAAGAATGCCGAGAAGACCTCGGGAAGAAACGAAGGGTCCAGGTGAAGGATAAAGCAGTCATCCAGGACAGACAGCGACGGGTCCTGGCCAGAGAAAGCCTGAAGCCCCCCAACACATAGGCCAGAAGCAACCGTCAGCAGAAACGCCAACCCGTTCGACAACAACGGATATCACAGGAGGACAGAAGTCCAAAAGGAAGGGCGAAAAAGCCCAGTCAGGCCAACAATGAGGACCCCGCCGAATCCGTGGCAAACCTAGAACCAAACGCCGAACCCGGCATGTGCCGGATCAAAGACGCCGGCCCTAACCACATGTAGGAGAAAAACCACTTCACACCCGCATGACAAAGTGCCGAAGTGACCGGAATGCGGAATGTCCGCAAGGAGGCCACCAACTCGGCCGACAGGCCCAGAGGCCTCAGCCCTGGTCCTCAGAAAACCCTGCAGCTAAGTTGAGCTGCCGAGCATCCGAAGGAACAGAAGACCACGAGATAGCAAGCAGAGGTCCGAATGCAAAAGGACTGGTCCACCGACCTAGAGCGCCATGAGCAGGATGAACCAATACCACCTCGCCCATAGAGGGGCCCTCAGAACAGTGTGGACCCCTTACCAGACCCCCCCCAGGAATCTCACGAGAAGGGAGAAGGGGGACAGGAGGCCAGAAGCAATAAGAAAAAACCTCAGTCTGGGAGAAAGAGGTCCATCCCCCACCAGGCCTCAACTCGAGGTGCAGGGAGACATAGGCTGCTACAGTATGAGTCGCCCGGGAAGCAAAAAGGACGAGCTCCGGGCATCCCAACTGGCGACCAGGGAGCAGAACACCGCTTGGACCAGGCTCCCCCTTCCCGGGAGGACCTCCCGGAGGCTGAACACCCAGCCTGAAGGGGCAGGGATCCTATCAGGCGGACTACAGAAGGAAGAAGAGGAATGCGGTCGGACGAATACCAACAGCATCGCCCAATGGCAAGTGGCCCACAGTTGCCAGGGAATGGGGCCCGCTAGGGGGAGAGCCTGTAGCCAGCAAGTGTCATCCATAGATCATGACTCGGATGATAAGTACAGCTTAGGAACTGAACCCACAGCCACAGCTGGGTGAATGGGGCACGGGGCAGGAGATTCACTGCTCCCTTGTTGCTGCCACAGCAGCCACTCGCTAGAATGGCCCATCCCCGGAAAGAAACACGAACAGCCAAAAAGGACCTCAAGTACCACTCTCAGTTCCCAGCGAATAGAGGACCGCGAATGAAGAGGAGACCCCAGACTCCTTGGAGAGGGCGACCCCCCCCCCCCCACCTAGGTTGGCATCCAGAGGAAAAGCCACCAGGGGAGTCAAAACCCAGGCCACCCCTAAAAGCAGGCCGTTGGATTCAACTACCAGAGGAGGGATGAGGAGGCAATCCCCGGGAGACGAACCCGGGGATTCAGAGGACGGCAGACTGCCCCAACAGGAGAAGACATGGTCCAGATGAACCTGAGTGAGCCTGAGACCACCTGACAGGCAGGATGGAGAATGTCAATGATCCCAGAGCCGACCGTCGCCCGAAAGGAGGGAGACGCCCGACTGCGCAGAAGCGCAGCAGAGACTCCACCACCCTGCACCCGAAGGACAGGGGAGAAGGAGCAAGAAGAAGGAAACAGCCCAGACATAGCACCCAGACAGAGGCTGCAATCCAATAGGAAAGCAACGACCTCCGCCATATTGAACGAGAAACCCCGGAGCCGAGGAGAACCCCCATGAAAAGAAAGCGGAGGACTGTTCCTCTGTACAGAATTGTGAACCTGAGGAGCATCTGGGGGTGAGGGAGAATGGGCACCCGCAGTATGCGTCAGTCCAGTCGAGGGGAGCCATCTGGTGGCGTAGCCCTGCCCCCATGAAGGGGGAGGCGTTGGAAGCCGACGATGACACAAGCCCCTCCAGAGGGCTAGTTCGACCAAGAAGAGTCGGGAAAGCCCCCAACCCCTCCTCACAGCCTGGACAGACGAGAAGACCGTCGGGCGAAGGAGATCCTGAACTCCGGAGTACACAAGAACCTAAGTACCCTGAGAGGGCAGGGTAGGAACCCGGAGAGCAGGCGGAGGAGGCAACTCGAACACGATGAGGAGGTCTTCGGAAAGACCCTCAGAACCCCCGGCAAGCGGCGAAGTCAGCCACTGGGGGAGAACACCACGAAGCATTTACCGATCTCAGGGAGACCAGTCCAAGAACCCACTGCGGGCAGCAGGCGAAAATGCCCAACACAGAGAATTCCGAGGCGTAATGCCTCCTGGGAAATATGAATATACCACTAGAGCCCGTGGTGCCTCGGGAAGGAGGCTCAAACACAGGACCGGGAAAGAAAGGCTGAGTTCGCCCTTTTACCCCTTCCCCCACCGAGCCACTGAGAGGCAGAGTACAGCAGCTGCAGCGGACAAGGCACGAGGACAACTAGTCCAAGGCCTACAAGGGAACTCCACCGCCCAGGAACCCCTGGCTAGGAGGTCCGAGGTACCAAGTGCCAAAGGGACCACCAACTAGTAGGCCGCACCGGAAGAGCCCTGCGCTCAAGCTGCCTGGTCCATAAAGGCAACAAGGCCAGGTCCAAACACCAAGAACCCAATGAAGGGTAGAGAGCAGAGTCTCATTAAGGCACTCCTCAAAGTCAGCCCCAAAGTCCGTCAGGTGGAGACGGAAAGACAGAGATACAGGGTGTCAGACGGACCCAGGCATCTGCAAGCCCCCAGGAAGCTCACCGGAGAAAGGGAAGGAAGACAAGGAGCTCCACCATAGGGAGCCCCTGAAGGGAGCCCAGTTGACCATCGTCCACAGACAAAGGCAGAAGGCCCACAACCATGCAGCCCATCTGGCCCAGGTGGGAGGCAGCCTCAAAGGGGAGCGCAGTCTTGTTAGCTACATGCCAACCTGCACCCCCCCGGGGACCCCGTGAATCAGAGATGCCACGAGAGAAACCAACTACTGGGATCACCCCCTGAAGGAATTCACAGGAAAGCTCCAATCCTGAACAATGGTAGAATGGACTGGAAAGCTGACTGGGCTGGCAGCTCCAAAGCCGCCAACATCCCCAGATGGTAGAACTTTCCCATAGAGCTCTGACCAGCCCTAGCCCAAGTTCCTCCAAGTAGAAGAGGAACCTACACAGTTCAGTGGCACTGGAAGATGGAGCGACAGTAGCCCAAACCTGACCTTCCCTCTCCCAGGAGCATCCCCAAAAGGAGCTGCCAGAGAGAATGAGGAAAGGGAAGCCTGAATCTCCAGGAAAACCCGGGATCTCATGCCATACACTAGGCTAGTGTGTGAAGCCCAACCAGGACAACAGGCATTAACGGACCTCCCAGAGGGGGCTGATGCCAGACTTGTCCCCTGAACCAAAGCACAGGGAAGGGGACCAACAATAACAACTGCCCATAGGCAGAAAAGAGGACCCCCCCCCACACTCCATCAGACATACACTGTGGCAGGGGAAACACTGGCACTGCAGCTGCAGGAGAAGACCCAGTAGCACACATAGGACAGTACCTTACCGTGGCTCAGAAGTCTTCAGGGCAGCCTTCCTAAAGAAAGGCCTGCCCCCCAGTGTCTGTAACGAGTTCCCCGCTTCCCGCACCGGGTCCTGGCCAGGCCACCCGCAGTGGTGGCGTGGCCGCATGCTGATCGCCAGGTCCCGTCACTGGAACCCGGAAGCGCTACGCTCCCGCCGGGGAGTGCGTGACCGGAAGTCCCGCCCACCAGCGTCACTTCCGGTCGCGCTGGAACAGTAAGAAAGCGCGGGAAGCGGCCGGCGGGCTCCGGAACAGGGGAGGTCGCCGGCCAGGGAGCCCACAGCCCGCTTCACCCCGAGGGGATCCGGAGGGCCAGGGCAGCAGTCCCACATACGTGGGAGCAGCAGGAGGAGGAGTGGAAGCCCGACCAACGCTGCCCGGTCCTACCGCGAAAAACATGCGGTAGGAGCAGCCGGAGGAGGAGAGCCGTAGCACCGACCAACGCTGCCCGGCTAAACATCAGGTATGCTGCAGTCGCCGGCCCCACAGCACAGGAAAAAAACCTCTCCATGCCCCATGGGGACAGGAAAGACACTGGCTAGTGGGAGGTGGGAGGGTCCTTTTAACCTCTTCTGCTTCCTGTCCCAATTAGGGCGTGGCGAGGCTACCTCCTATGCTGTCGTGGAAGGTGACTAGAGAAAAAGTACTTTTTTATTTTACAGAACAATTTGTGAAACACCTGGGGGTACAAAGTGCTCACTATTCATCTAGATAGGTTCCTTGGGGGGGGTCTAGTTTCTAAAATGGGGTCACTTGTGGGGGAGCTTCAATGTTTAGGCACACAGGGGCTCTCCAAACACGACATGGTGTCCGCTAACTATTTGAATGTAAAATCAGCTCAAATTATTAGCGGACACCATGTCGTGTTTGGAGAGCCCCTCCCTGTGCGCCTAAACATTGGAGGTTCCCCACAAGTGATCCCATTTTGGAAACTAGACCCCCAAGGAACTTATCTAGATAGTGAGCACTTTGTACCCCCAGGTGCTTCACAAATTGATCCGTAAAAATGAAAAAGTCCTTTTTTTTCCACAAATTTTCTTTTTCAATTTTTACGGATTCATTTGTGAAGCACTGGGAGTTCAAAGTGCTCACTATGCATCTAGATAAGTCCCTTGGGGGGGGTCTAGCTTCCAAAATGGGGTCACTTGTGGGGGAGCTCCAATGTTTAGGCACACAGGGGCCCTCCATACGGAACATGGTGTCCGCTAACAATTGGAATTAGTAGTGGACACCATGTCGAGTATGTGTGCCACCAGCATAAGGGCAGCTGGAAGAGTTGGGGTACAGCACCAGAAAATTGCGCCTCTAATGAATGCGCTATTTTCTGGGGGGCTGTGGGTTGCAATTTGCAGTGTGGGGGGCCCATAACATTTGGGTCTCTCCACGCTGAGGATTCCAGCCCCCCAGCTGCCAAGTTGTACTTGGATGGCAACCAAAAATACAGCAAAGCTCCATGTTATTTTAGTTGTAGAAGTAATTAAAAAAAAAAATGGGGCTTCGCCATATTTTTGGTCCAGCCAGGTAAAACTTGGCAGCTACGGACTGCCACCAACCCCCAGCTGCCTCGTTGTACCTGGCTGGCAACCAAAAATACAGCAAAGCCCTTTTTTTTTATTTGCAGAAAAAAATTGCCGTATGGCTCCACCATATTTTTGATCCAGCCACGTACAACTAGGCAGCTGGGGGCTGGAATCCTCAGCATAGAGAGGCCCAAGCAATCTGGGCCCCCCATGCTGCGAATTGCAGCCCGTAGCCAACCCAGAAAATGGCGCATTCATTGAAGCACCATTTTCTGGCACTGTACCCAGACTCTTCCAGTTGCCCTGGTGCTGGTGGCAAACTGGGTAATAAAGGGGTTAACGCCAGCGTTTTTATTGGCAGCTGGCACTAAGCCCGATATTCATAATGTTGGGCCAATGTTAGACCCGCCATTAGGAATCTCTAGTAAAAATAGTCAAAAGAAAAAAACAAAACACCACATTTGAAAAAAAAACAAACAAAATTCGGACTCCATCTTTATTATAAATATCCGACGTAGTCCACAACGATGGACCCACGATGCTCGATCGCCTCTGAGGTAATCCACAATGAAGGTCCCACGACGCTCGATCGCCTCTGCTCAATCCAAAGACTGCAGCAAGGGATCAAGTGTCCTCTTCCTACAGTCTCTGGGGTCAGAGTTATGGTGCACTGTATGGCAATGATCTGTCATACAGTGCACCATGACTATGATCCCAGAGACTACAACAAGAGGACACTTTGATCCCTTGTTGTACCTACCATCCATCCACCCATCATCCATGCATACACACATCCACACACATGCATCCATGCACACATCCACACACGCACAAATTCATCCATGCAATATCCATGCATGCACACATCCATCCATGCGCACATCCATCCATGCACACATCCATGCATGCACCCATCCATGCATGCATGCACCCATCCATCCACCCACCCATGCATCCATCCATGGATGCAACCCATGCATGCACTAACCCATTCATACTTACCTTACTCACAATCCACCGGTGAGGAGGAGGAGGCTTGGGAGGGGAGGACAGCCACAGCCGGAGTGAAAGAGGCTGACCAGCGGGTCATAGGTGGGGGGCGGGGTGGGGGTGACAATGATGGGAGTAGGCTGAGGAGCCTGACCGGCGGGTGCTGTGGCGGGTTCAGCCTGCCGGCGGATACACAGTACTGGAGGACAGGAGGAGGGGGCGGATGGAAGACACGGGGGAGGAGGGGGGGGCCTGATGACCACCGGAGCAGGAGGGGGCTGAGGAGGGAGAGGGCACCCGTCCCTCCAGATCTGATTGGAGAGCTCACATCAGATCTGGGAAGGTACTCGTCTGATTGGCGTTTAACTTTCAACTGCCAATCAGAGCGACTTTAGCCACGTGACCGGTACCGGGTGGGGGGAGAGGCGGCGGTTGTAAGTCACACTCCCTGGGATAAAGTATGGGTCCTTGCGATCCTGCAGCTCCGGTGACTTGTCACTGACCCGGTCACCGGAGCTGCAGGAGCACAAACAAGCCATGACGTTATAGAGAAGTCATGAGTCGGGAATGCACCGACTTTCATGACGTCTCTATAACGTCAAAAATCGGGAAGGGGTTAAATAAATAAATAAATAAATATTTAAAAAAGTGTGTAGGAGTTCCCCGTTTATTCCATTCTCAGCACAGATACAGTGGCGTGCTGCAGCCCCAGCTGCCTAGTTTTACCTTGGCTGGCAATGAAAAATACAGAGAAGCCCATTATTTTTTTTTAATTATTTAAATAAACAATTGAAAAAATTATGCATGGGCTTCGCCGTATTTTTGATTACCACCAAAGTAAAACTCAAGTATCTGGGGGGCGGCTAGTATTCTCAGCGTGGTGACATCCATAGTCATTGGGCCCTTATGCTATAGAACAGCAGCCCCCAGCCGCCCCTGAATTTTGTGCATTTATTAGAATCATCAATTACTGGCGCTTTACTTGGCTCTTCATGATGCCCTAGATTGGCACAGTATGCTGAGAAGGGGGTACAGTGAAGAGACTAGGTAGTATAGGGGGACACAGTGTGAGAGGACACTGTGAAGAGGGGCCCAGTATGGAAAGGAGAGGGCAGTGTTGAAGGCATGCACCATAGGGGGAGTGGATGGGGCGTATTTTGTGCAGTGTACTCATTTTATGTACCAACCTTTTGTGTGGCACTGCATCAAAAACTTTTGAAAAGTCCATATACACCACATCCACTGCATTTCCTGAACTTACCTCTTCATAGAAGCTTATTAGATTAGTTTGACAGGAACGGTCCCTCGTAAACCCATGTTGATATTGGGTCATGAGGTTATTCCTCTTCAGGCACTCTAGTATAGCATCTCTTAATAAACCCTCAATGTTTTACCCAAATAGAGGTTAAATGTACAGACTATAATTTTCAGGCTCAGTTTTTGTCCCCTTTTTGAATGTTGGCACCACATTTGCTATACGCCAGTCCTGTGGTACAGACCCTGTTATTATGGAATCTTTAAATATTAAAAATAATGCTCTATCTACAGGGGTTGGACAAAATAATGGAAACACCTAACGTTTTAGCATCATAATCTTCGAACATGTTATAACATATGTCACAGTTTGCATGTTTAATGTTTTGTAGTTGATTATTTGTGTATGTAAATTAACTGTTTGTGCTGCTGAATTGTAAGAACATTGATGAGATCCTGATACAATGGCAGACCTTTTGGATTCTCAAAAAGGACAAATTGTTGATGCTTGTATGGCAGGCGCTGGTGTAACAGAAAGTGCCCGAATGCTTGGCATTGTGTCCAGAGGTCCTGTCTCCAAAGTAATGAGAAAGAAAAACGTCCACAGCAAAGCACAGGTCCGGACGAAAGTCAAAGATGAAGGAGAGAGACCATCGGACTCTAAAGCGAATTGTGAGAGAGGATCGCAAGACCACAGCTCCGAAAAATCACTGCTGAGCTCAATGACACCTACACAACCCAGTGTCCACCAAAATCACTGCTGAGCTCAATGACACCTACACAACCCAGTGTCCACCAAAATCACTGCGGAGCTCAATGATCACCTACACAACCCAGTGTCCACCAAAATCACTGCGGAGCTCAATGATCACCTACACAACCCAGTGTCCACCAAAATCACTGCTGAGCTCAATGATCACCTACACAACCCAGTGTCCACCAAAATCACTGCGGAGCTCAATGATCACCTACACAACCCAGTGTCCACCAAAATCACAGCTGAGCTCAATGATCACCTACGCAACCCAGTGTCCACCAAAATCACTGCTGAGCTCAATGACACCTACACAACCCAGTGTCCACCAAAATCACTTGAGCTCAGTGATCACCTACACAACCCAGTGTCCACCAAAATCACTGCTGAGCTCAATGATCACCTACACAACCCAGTGTCCACCAAAATCACTGCGGAGCTCAATGACACCTACACAACCCAGTGTCCACCAAAATCACTGCGGAGCTCAATGACACCTACACAACCCAGTGTCCACCAAAATCACTGCTGAGCTCAATGATCACCTACACAACCCAGTGTCCACCAAAATCACTGCTGAGCTCAATGATCACCTACACAACCCAGTGTCCACCAAAATCACTGCTGAGCTCAATGATCACCCACACAACCCAGTGTCCACCAAAATCACTGCTGAGCTCAATGATCACCTACACAACCCAGTGTCCACCAAAATCACTGCTGAGCTCAATGATCACCTACACAACCCAGTGTCCACCAAAATCACTGCTGAGCTCAGTGACACCTACACAACCCAGTGTCCACCAAAATCACTGCTGAGCTCAATGACACCTACACAACCCAGTGTCCACCAAAATCACTGCTGAGCTCAATGACACCTACACAACCAGTGTCCACCAAAATCACTGCTGAGCTCAATGACACCTACACAACCCAGTGTCCACCAAAATCACTGCTGAGCTCAATGATCACCTACACAACCCAGTGTCCACCAAAATCACTGCTGAGCTCAATGACACCTACACAACCCAGTGTCCACCAAAATCACTGCGGAGCTCAATGATCACCTACACAACCCAGTGTCCACCAAAATCACTGCTGAGCTCAATGATCACCTACACAACCCAGTGTCCACCAAAATCACTGCGGAGCTCAATGATCACCTACACAACCCAGTGTACACCAAAATCACTGCGGAGCTCAATGATCACCTACACAACCCAGTGTCCACCAAAATCACAGCTGAGCTCAATGATCACCTACGCAACCCAGTGTCCACCAAAATCACTGCTGAGCTCAATGACACCTACACAACCCAGTGTCCACCAAAATCACTGCTGAGCTCAATGACACCTTCACAACCCAGTGTCCACCAAAATCACTGCTGAGCTCAATGATCACCTACACAACCCAGTGTCCACCAAAATCACTGCTGAGCTCAATGACACCTTCACAACCCAGTGTCCACCAAAATCACTGCTGAGCTCAATGATCACCTACACAACCCAGTGTCCACCAAAATCACTGCTGAGCTCAATGATCACCTACACAACCCAGTGTCCACCAAAATCACTGCTGAACTCAATGATCACCTACACAACCCAGTGTCCACCAAAATCACTGCTGAGCTCAATGATCACCTACACAACCCAGTGTCCACCAAAATCACTGCTGAGCTCAATGATCACCTACACAACCCAGTGTCCACCAAAATCACTGCTGAGCTCAATGACACCTTCACAACCCAGTGTGCACCAAAATCACTTGAGCTCAGTGATCACCTACACAACCCAGTGTCCACCAAAATCACTGCTGAGCTCAATGATCACCTACACAACCCAGTGTCCACCAAAATCACTGCTGAGCTCAATGACACCTACACAACCCAGTGTCCACCAAAATCACTGCTGAGCTCAATGATCACCTACACGACCAGTGTCCACCAAAATCACTGCTGAGCTCAATGATCACCTACACAACCCAGTGTCCACCAAAATCACTGCTGAGCTCAATGACACCTACACAACCCAGTGTCCACCAAAATCACTGCTGAGCTCAATGATCACCTACACAACCCAGTGTCCACCAAAATCACTGCTGAGCTCAATGACACCTACACAACCCAGTGTCCACCAAAATCACTGCTGAGCTCAATGATCACCTACACAACCCAGTGTCCACCAAAATCACTGCTGAGCTCAATGACACCTACACAACCCAGTGTCCACCAAAATCACTGCTGAGCTCAATGACACCTACACAACCCAGTGTACACCAAAATCACTGCGGAGCTCAATGATCACCTACACAACCCAGTGTCCACCAAAATCACTGCTGAGCTCAATGATCACCTACGCAACCCAGTGTCCACCAAAATCACTGCTGAGCTCAATGACACCTACACAACCCAGTGTCCACCAAAATCACTGCTGAGCTCAATGACACCTACACAACCCAGTGTCCACCAAAATCACTGCTGAGCTCAATGATCACCTACACAACCCAGTGTCCACCAAAATCACTGCTGAGCTCAATGATCACCTACACAACCCAGTGTCCACCAAAATCACTGCTGAGCTCAATGACACCTACAAAACCCAGTGTCCACCAAAACTGTTCATCGGGAGCTGCACAAATCTGGATTCCACGGAAGATCTGTACTTAGAAAACTGCTGCTCTCAATGACAAATGTTTCCAAGCGTTTAGAGCGCTGTAGAAACCTCCAGGATTGGAAACATGATATTCTCAGACCAATCATCGTTTACCACATTTTCCCACCTCCGGCCGAACGTTTGGAGACAGCCGAAAGAAGCATCCAGACTGCCTTCTCCCAACCGTAACACATATGGGGGTCTGTGATGATCTGGGGTGGAGATCCACCGGGCCAATGATTTCACCTTGTATGAATCCATACCCCGGAGAACTGAGGATGGAATCACCACAAAAGGTGGCCCTGCACCGTATTAAACTAAGTTTTGTGCATTTTTCCAGGTGCTTCCATTATTTTGTCCAACCCCTGTATGACAGTACTTAATTCCTGCAGCACTCTGGGGTGTATCCCATCCGGGCCCGGGGATTTGTCACTTTTAATGATTTTTAGACGATGCCGTACTTCCTCTTGGGTTATCAGGTGACGTATAATGAGTTTTTGTTATCACTGATCATATTGTCTGTCATGGGATTTTCTTGTGTAAATATTGTTGCAAAAAAGTCATTTAGCATATTGGCTTTTTCCTCATCCTCATCCACCATTTCACCCAGACTATTTTTAAAGGGGCCAACACCATCATTTTTTAGTTTCTTACTATTTATGTAGTTAAATAATATTTTGGGATTCTTGTTACTTTCTCTGGCAATGAGTCTCTCTGTCTCAATCTTTGCTGCCTTGATTTGCTTTTTACAAATGTTATTTAATTTTCTGTATTTATTTAATGCTTCATCACTACCTACTTTCCTAAATGCTTTCTTTCTGTCACATATTGCACTTCTTACCGCTTTATTTAGCCATAGTGGTTTCCTCCTATTTCTAGCTTGTTTATTCCCATAGGGTATATATTGTGCACAGGTCCTATTCAGGATGCTAATAAACATCTCCCATTTGTGTTGTGTACTTTTATGTCTCAGGACATAGTCCCAGTTTATTGCACTAAGATCATCTCTCAACCGTTGGAAATTTGCCTTCCTGAAGTTTAGTGTCCTTGTAGCCCCTCTACTACACGTCTTAGTAAAGGAGACATGAAAACATATTATTTTGTGATCACTATTACCCAAGTGACCTCCAACCCGTATATTTGATATGCGGTCCGGCCTGTTGGTTAGTATGGGTTGTGATGATTTGTTTCTGTACGGATAGAGGTTCTGGTGATGTATTGTTGTATTATTGATGGTTCTGATGATGTATTGTTGTATTATTGATGGTTCTGGTGATGTATTGTTGTACTATTGATGGTTCTGGTGATGTATTGTTGTACTATTGATGGTTCTGATGATGTATTGTTGTACTATTGATGGTTCTGATGATGTATTGTTGTATTATTGATGGTTCTGATGATGTATTGTTGTACTATTGATGGTTCTGGTGATGTATTGTTGTATTATTGATGGTTCTGGTGATGTATTGTTATACTATTGATGGTTCTGATGATGTATTGTTGTACGATTGATGGTTCCGGTGATGTATTGTTGTACTATTGATGGTTCTGATGATGTATTGTTGTACTATTGATGGTTCTGATGATGTATTGTTGTATTATTGATGGTTCTGGTGATGTATTGTTATACTATTGATGGTTCTGTGATGATGTATTGTTTGTATATTGAATTGGTTCTGATGATGTATTGTTGTATTATTGATGGTTCTGGTGATGTATTGTTGTATATTGATGGTTCTGGTGATGTATTGTTGTATTATTGATGGTTCTGGTGATGTATTGTTATACTATTGATGGTTCTGATGATGTATTGTTGTAATTGATGGTTCTGGTGATGTATTGTTGTTTATTGATGGTTCTGATGATGTATTGTTGTACTATTGATGGTTCTGATGATGTATTGTTGTATTATTGATGGTTCTGATGATGTATTGTTGTACTATTGATGGTTCTGATGATGTATTGTTGTATATTGATGGTTCTGATGTTGTATTGTTGTATTATTGATGGTTCTGATGATGTATTGTTGTATTATTGATGGTTCTGATGATGTATTGTTGTATTATTGATGGTTCTGGTGATGTATTGTTGTATTATTGATGGTTCTGGTGATGTATTGTTGTATTATTGATGGTTCTGGTGATGTATTGTTATACTATTGATGGTTCTGGTGATGTATTGTTGTATTATTGATGGTTCTGATGATGTATTGTTGTATTATTGATGGTTCTGGTGATGTATTGTTGTACTATTGATGGTTCTGATGATGTATTGTTGTACTATTGATGGTTCTGGTGATGTATTGTTATATATTGATGGTTCTGGTGATGTATTGTTGTATTATTGATGGTTCTGGTGATGTATTGTTGTACTATTGATGGTTCTGATGATGTATTGTTGTACTATTGATGGTTCTGGTGATGTATTGTTGATACTATTGATGGTTCTGGTGATGTATTGTTGTACTATTGATGGTTCTGATGATGTATTGTTGTACTATTGATGGTTCTGATGATGTATTGTTGTATTATTGATGGTTCTGATGATGTATTGTTGTATTATTGATGGTTCTGGTGATGTATTGTTGTACAATGATGGATCTGTGAATGTATTGTTGATATCTATTGAGGTTCTGATTTTGTATTCAGTGTCACCAATGAGCCGTCCCTTTGAGTATTGTTGATCACCATAGTCATATGTGTTCATGCACTCCTAATTGATGTATCTGCAAGTATAGGCAATGATAGATTGTGACTGTGTGGTCTGGCACCTGCGCTCCAATTTCTAAGCTGTCAAGCACTGTACGCGGTTGTCTGTCATGTGGCATGCTCGGACCACCGGTCAAAATCATGCATGCCCTATACTTGCCTCTTTGATACATCAATTACAGTGCTGAAACACATGACTCGTGTATCACCCAAGTATCCTAGGACTCTGTTGGTGCTCCACCTGTTCAGACATCCCATTGCTATCACAGCGACTCTTTGAAAAGGTGTGTTGTCCGAACCCGGCGCCAGTGTTGCTCCCTCTGTGTGTTCTTGTGCCAATAAGACAATCTGTCACTTCATCCAGACTCTGAGTGCAGCTATTCTCTTGACACTAGAGCCAGAAGGTCTGCACTAGAGATAGGGAGAGGGAACAGTGTCACTATGAGAGAGGAGACAGGATCTGAGTCACAGAGAGTACAGGTGGAGGGTCGGTGTCACTATAGAGAGGGAGGAGGATCTGGTGTCACTATGAGAGAGGGAGGAGGGATCACTGTCACTATGGAGAGGGAGAGGGATCAGCGTCACTAGAGAGACGGAGGGATCCAGTGTCACTTATAGAGAGGAGGAGGGATCCACTGTCACTATAGAGAGGGAGCAGGTGTCACTATAGAGGGAGGAGGGATCAGGTGTCACTATAGAGAGGGAGGAGGGATCCATGTGTCACTATAGGAGAGGGAGAAGGGATCCATGTCACTATAGAGAGGAGGAGGATCCGTGTGTCACTATAGAGAGAGGAGGAGGGATCCGGTGTCACTTAGAGAGGGAGAGGATCCGGTGTCACTATAGAGAGGAGGAGGGATCCGGTGTCACTATAGAGAGGGAGGAGGGATCCGGTGTCACAATAAAGGAGGAGGGATCCGGTGTCACAATAAGAGGAGGAGGGATCCGGTGTCACTATAGAGAGGGAGGAGGGATCCAGTGTCACTATAGAGAGGGGAGGGATCCGGTGTCACTATGGAGAGGGAGGAGGGATCCGGTGTCACTATAGAAGAGGAGGGATCGGTGTCACTATGAGAGGGAAGGAGGATCCGTGTGTCACTTAGAGAGGAAGGAGGGTCTGTGTGTCACTATAGAGGGAGAGGATCCATGGTCACTTAGAGAGGGAGGAGGGATCCGTGTCACTTAGAGAGGGAGGAGGGATCTGGTGTCACTATGGAGAGGGAGGAGGGATCCGGTGTCACTATAGAAAGGAGGGATCCGTGTGTCACTATAGAGAGGAAGGAGGGATCCAGTGTCACTATAGAGAGGAGGAGGATGTGTGTCACTATGGAGAGGGAGGAGGGATCCATGTCACTATAAGAGGGAGGAGGGATCCGTGTCACTTTAGAGAGGAAGGGATCCAGTGTCACTTTAGAGAGGGAGAAGGGATCCGTTGTCACTTAGAGAGGAAGAGGAGGGATTGTGTTCACTATAGAGAAGGAGGAGGGATCCGGTGTCACTATAGAGAGGGAGGAGGTGTCACTATAGAGAAGGAGGGATCCGGTGTCACTATAGAGAGGGAGGAGGGATCCGGTGTCACTATGAGAGGGAGGAGGGATCCGGTGTCACTATAGAGGGAGGAGGGATCCGGTGTTTCACTATAGAGGGAGAGGAAGGAGGATCCGGTGTCACAATAAAGAGGGAGGAGGGATCTCGGTGTCACAATAAGAGGGAGGAGGGATCCGGTGTCACAATAAGAGGGAGGAGGGATCCGGTGTCACAATAAGAGGGAGGAGGGATCCGGTGTCACATAAAGAGGGAGGAGGGATCCGGTGTCACAATAAAGAGGAAGGAGGGATGGATGCACAATAAAGAGGGAGAGGGATCCGGTGTCACAATAAGAGGGAGGAGGGATCCTGGTGTCACTATAGAGGGGGAGAGGGATCCGGTGTCACATGGATAAGGAGGAATCTGTGTCACTAGGGGCCCGGTCGTCACTATAAAGAGGGATCAGGTGTTCCACTTGGAGACGATGCAGGTCCGGTGTGTCACTTAGAGAGTGAGGAGGAACCGTAGTTGTCACTTTAGAGATGGGAGCGGACAGTGCGGGTATTGTGTCACTTATGAGGAAGATCCTGGTCACTAAGAGAGGGAGAGGAGACCGTGTCATCTATGTGAATGAGTGAGTCTGTGTGCACTATGAGAGGGAAGAGGGATCGGTGTCACTATGGTAGGAAGGTGAAATCGGGGTCACTATGGAAGGAGGAGGGATCCATTTGTCCTATAGAAGGGACAGATGTCACTATGAAGGAGGTAGGATCCACTCCTTAGAGAGGAGTGATCCATTGTCCACTATAGAAGGGAAGAGGGATCCAGTGTCACTATGAGAGGTGAGAGGATCCATTGTCACTATAGGGGAGGAGATCGATGTGCACATAGAGAGGATTGGATCCAGTGTCACTTAATAGGAGGAGGTGAAATCCGTGTCACTATAGAGAAGAGGATCCGGTTCACTTTGGGAGGGGGAGGGGCATGTGTCCGTGTAACACACGTGTGCTGTGTGATATCTGGACACCACACAACAAGCCTGTCATTGTACACTCCCCTGTGCCCAGCCTCCCTGATCCTCCCTCCAGCGCTCCCTGCTCCTCTCACCTCCTCCCTCCTCAGCGCTCCCTGCTCCTCTCACTTCCCTCCAGCGCTCCCCGCTCCTCTCCTCACCACCCTCCAGCCTCCCTGCTCCTTCACCTCCCTCCAGCGCTCCCTGCTCCTCTCACCTCCCTCCAGCACTCCCTGCTCTTCTCATCCTCCCTCCAGCGCTCCCTGATCCTCTCACCTCCCTCCAGCGCTCCCTGCTCCTCTCACCTCCCTCCAGCGCTCCCTGATCCTCTCACTCCCTCCAGCGCTCCCTGCTCCTCCCTCCCTCCAGCGCTCCCTGCTCCTCACCTCCCTCCAGCGCTCCCTGCTCCTCACCTCCCTCCAGCGCTCCTGCTCCTCTCACCACCCTCCAGCGCTCCCTGCTCTTCTCTCCTCCCTCCAGCGCTTCCCTGCTCCTCTCACCTCCCTCCAGCGCTCCCTGCTCTTCTCTCCTCCCTCCAGCGCTCCCTGCTCCTCTCACCTCCCTCCAGCGCTCCCTGCTCCTCCCTCCAGCGCTCCTGTAATGAGGGTGCTCCATCCCAACCCCTACGTTGTTTCCCCGAAAGTAAGGCATGCTTGGGGGGGGGCGCCCTACCTTCTAATCTCAGGCACCTCCCGATTATAAGGCGTACCTTGCGGTGGCCACCGCTCTCTGTGGTCCCCCACTCTCCTGATTCCTGCTTATCTGCCAAACTCCGCCCAGGTCGAGCCCTGCACCAATTACAGCGCAGGACTGAGCCAATCACAGCCCAGGAACCGCAAGCCAATCTGCGGCCAGCTAACGTCGTGCATGGCCTCTGATTGCTAGCAGTTCCTGGGCTGTGATTGGCTCACGGTTCCTGCGCTGTAATTGGTGCAGGGCTCCTGACCTGGGCGGAGTTTGGCAGCTACAGCGGGAATAAGGAGAGCGGGGGCTAGCGGGGAGAGCACGGACACCGGAGAGCGGGGGACCATCGTGGATCGGTAAAAAATGGTTTGTGTGTGTGTACGGGTATGTATGGGTGTGTTGTGTGTGTGATGGGAGGCTACAGTGGGATGTAGGGTATATAAGACACTTCCCCTCCGAAAATAAGACATGGTCCATCTTTTGGACCAAAAAAAATATAAGACAGTGTCTTATTTTCAGGGAAGACAAGTTATTCAAGCAGTGGTACAGGAAGAAGTCGCTATCGTTCAAGAAAAACATGATTGTCATGCAGGACAATGCTCCATCACATGCATCCAACTACTCCACAGCGTGGCTGGCCAGTAAAGGACTAAAAGATGAAAAAATAATGACATGGCCCCTTGTTCACCTGATCTGAACCCCATAAGAACCTGTGCTCCCTCCTAAAATGTGAGATCTACAGAGAGGGAAACGGCACACCTCTGGGAACAGTGTCTGGGAGGGAAAACGGCACACCTCTGGGGACAGTGTCTGGGAGGGAAAACGGCACACCTCTGGGGACAGTGTCTGGGCGGGAAAACAGCACACCTCTGGGGACAGTGTCTGGGAGGGAAAACAGTACACCTCTGGGGACAGTGTCTGGGAGGGAAAAGTACACCTCTGGGACAGTGTCTGGGAGGGAAACCAGTGCACCTCTGGGGACAGTGTCTGGGAGGGAAAACAGTACACCTCTGGGGACAGTGTCTGGGAGGGAAAACAGACACCTCTGGGGACAGTGTCTGGGAGGGAAAACAGTACACCTCTGGGGACAGTGTCTGGGAGGGAAAACAGCACACCTCTGGGGACAGTGTCTGGGAGTGGGGGAAAACAGCACACCTCTGGGGACAGTGTCTGGGAGGGAAAGCAGTACACCTCTGGGACAGTGTCTGGAGGCTGTGGTGGCTGCTGCACGCAATGTGGATGTAAACAGATCAAGCAGCTGACACAATCTATGGATGGAGGCTGCTGAGTGTCATCATAAAGAAAGGGGGCGATATTGGGCCTCATTGTTTGGGGTTTTGCATGTCAGAAATGTTTATTTCTACAATTTTGTGCAGTTATATTGGTTACCTGGAGAAAATAAACAAGTGAGATGGGAATAGATTTGGTTTTTATTAAGTTGCCTAATAATTCTGCACAGTAATAGTTACCTGCACACACAGATTCCTCCTAAGAGCCAAATCTAAAAACCCTCCAACTTCCAAAAATATTAAGCTTTGATATTTACCGTATATACTCGTGTATAAGCTGAGTTTTTCAGCTCAAAAATTGGGCTGAAAAGTTCCCCCCTCGGCTTATGCACGAGTCAATACGGTCCCAAATGCTGGCACTCTGTCCCCCCCTGTGTGGTAAGGGCCCCCCTGCTGCTTAACTTACCATCCCCAGTCTCTTCTGCACCGCTGCCGGTCTTCTGAGCTCCATTCTTCGTGTCCTGTCCGGCTGCGTCCGGGATCCCCGGCCGTCGCACGATGATGTCATCGTAACTGCGACGGCCGGGGATCCCGGATGCAGCGAGGACGGGAGCATGGAGAATGGAGCTCAGAAGACCGGCGGCGGTGCAGAAGAGACCGGGGATGGTAAGTTAAGCAGCAGGGGGGCCCTTCACCACATCAGGGGTGGGGGCGTAGGTGCCAGCATTTGGGGGCTGCTGTATAACCCCTGGGGCTGCTGTATTACCACTGGGGCTGCTGTATTACCACTGGGGAGGGCTGCTGTATACCACACTGCTGGGCGCTGTATACCTGTGCTGGAGTCCACCCTCGGCTTATACACGAGTCAATAGGTTTTCCCAGGTTTTGGGGGCAAAAGTAGGGGGGGTCGGCTTATACACGAGTATATACGGCATGAGTCTTTCGGGTGATTGAGAACAGAGTTGTTGATCAATAATAAAAATAATCGTCTACAATACAACCTGCCTAATAATTGTGCCCGCAGTGTATATGTGATGAAATGGTGATGTCCAGTGTCACCGGTGTGAGGTCTGAGGGGCGCTCCTCCACAATGTGCTGGATTGTGTGACGCTCCACAGTCACATTCCCCCATAAGATCCGCACACTCCACAGGTGAGCCAGTGGTGGAGATAGCGGGTGAGGACACGTCTGGAGCCACGGTCCGCTGACGATCCAGAGCTCTCACTGAGATGGTGCTCATGTCGGGTCACCGCACTTCACCCAGTAACAAGAAATAACGAGTTTCCCCAATACCGTACTGTAACGCATACACTCACTTATCCCTACACAGAGGAGTGATTACACACAGCACACGGATGGGTCACGTGTGACATACAGATATGTGGCGCCCCTGCGGATCCAGTCACCACAAAGGTACTGCACCCCATTTAGAGGTGTAGTACCCCACTCTCAGGTAAGGAAAGGAGCGTTGACGGCTTTCCAAGCACCCAGACACCACTCCAGGTCGGGGTCAGGGCGAGATTGCTCCTACAGGAGAGCACAGTCCACTGATCCTGTCTGGGGAAGAGCAATCAGGATAGTGCGGCTGAAACGAAGAATAAGGGAGAACCCGGAAAGGAGTGAAACCAGGAGGACACACGTCAGTGATGTGGGACAGAAGGGGTCCCAGGGGACCGGGTAGTGAGCGATGCACCCAGGAACACCCGCATCTACGATTGTAATCATGTGGAGGGACCAGGTCCCAGAAGGTGTACCGAGTCCCAGACTAGAGGAGAACAACCAGGCTCAGCTAGCAACTCGGAGGCTGCGGTGCTTCCATGGTGCCGCAGCCGATACCACGCACATCCGCTGAGAAGGGGCAGAAGATGTACAAACCCTAGGAAGGACCCGCGGTCACCGGCTCGGGGCACTGTGTGAGCGAGGCGCAGGAGGGCGAAGCAAGCACAGAAGAGTCAACCGTGAAAGGACAGTAGACAACGGTACCAGTTAGTGAAACTGTAAAGCAGCGATGGCCATCATTAGCCGCAACGTGCAAATGGCGTCATGTAAACAAGTATCCCCAAGTCGGGTACCCCTGCCCCAGAAGTACTTTCACTGAGGTCCGATCCCTGAAACAGAGTTCCCCGAATATTCCCCAGCTCATCAAGAACTGACCGCTCCAAAGCCATGAGACGGGTCACACCACTGTGACATCCTGACCCCACAGCAACCTGGACACACGCAGGCACGCGACAGCAGCCCATACACACAGACAGCAGCCTGGACACACGCGGGCACGCGACAGCAGCCCGGACACGCGCGGGCACGCGACAGCAGCCCGGACACGCGCGGGCACGCGAAAAGCAGCCCGGACACGCGCGGGCACGCGACAGCAGCCCGACACGCGCGGGCACGCGACAGCAGCCCGGACACGCGCGGGCACGCACAGCAGCCCGGACACCGCGCGGGAACGCGACAGCAGCCCGGACACGCGCGGGCACGCGACAGCAGCCCGGACACGCGCGGGCACGCGACAGCAGCCCGGACACGCGCGGGCACGCGACAGCAGCCCGACACGCGCGGGCACGCGACAGCAGCCCGGACACGCGCGGGCACGCGACAGCAGCCCGGACACGCGCGGGCACGCGACAGCAGCCCGGACACGCGCGGGAACGCGACAGCAGCCCGGACACGCGCGGGCACGCGACAGCAGCCCGGACACGCGCGGGCACGCGACAGCAGCCCGGACACGCGCGGGCACGCGACAGCAGCCCGGACACGCGCGGGCACGCGACAGCAGCCCGGACACGCGCGGGCACGCGACAGCAGCCGGACACGCGCGGGCACGCGACAGCAGCCGGACACGCGCGGGCACGCGACAGCAGCCCGGACACGCGCGGGCACGCGACAGCAGCCCGGACACCTGCAGGAACGCGACAGCAGCCCGGACACCTGCAGGAACACCACAGCAGCCCGGACACCTTCAGCAACGCGACAGCAGCCCGGACACCTGCAGCAACGCGACAGCAGCCCGGACACCTGCAGCAACGCGACAGCAGCCCGGACACCTGCAGCAACGCGACAGCAGCCCGGACACCTGCAGGAACACCACAGCAGCCGGACACCTGCAGGAACACCACAGCAGCCGGACACCTGCAGGAACGCGACAGCAGCCTGGACACACAGACATATCTCTGCACACAGCGGCGTATCTAGGGGGGTGCAGCCGAATCCTTTGCCCCAGGCACAACCCAGAGGGGGCCCGCCGCACGCCGACTCCTCTGATACCGCCCTGCAAATTGTGCGTGCACAATTGAACCCTGCTGGTCGCCCCCCTGGGTCACATCGCGCTGAGGCTGACGTCACCCGGTGCACACAGCGAGGCGTACATTGAAGTCGGACAGAGAAGACCATGGCGGCTGCACCGGGGGATTGTGCTCACCAGAGACCGGCTAGGAGCCGCGGCTGGGCGTCACCATTATTATTATTATTATTTATATAGCCGCCATTGGTTCCATAGGAGTGGGGTAACACGGACAGGTACATACATGTGAGCAGACAATGCTGATACACGACGGGAGAGGACCTGTCCACGAGGCTCACAGTCTACAGGGGTGAGGACACGATAGGGGGGGAAGCGCCAGGCGCTGGGTCTCATCATGGTTGTTGGTATAGATGATTTTCAGGTTCTCTTTGAAGCTCTTGAGGGTCTGATGTGCTGGGGAGAGTCCAGAGTATGGGGGAGGCGGGAGGAGGCGGATCACTGCAGGCCTGGGCGCCGCGCTCAGGTGAGTACATGGGACTGTCCTCCATGTTACACGCTCTCTGCACGGACTGGACACACCAATGAGGGACCTGTTTAGGTTGGTCCTTTGGTGTTACCATGGTGATAGCAGTCACGTGTCGTGTCTTGCCTCTGGCTCCGCCCTCCTCATCCAGCAGGCGCACTTACTTTGGGTTGGTCTGAGGCGGTACCATGGTGATAGCAGTCACGTGTCTTGGCTCAGCCTCCTCTCCTCAGCGCAGGCGCACTCGGAGTGGGCCGGTCCGTCTTGCTACACATCACGTGTCATACCTCTGGCTCCGCCCCCTGCCCTCCGCGCAGGCGCACTCGCTGTGGGTGGAGCCGCGGTCTGGGGCTGTGGTGATGGAGTCCTCCGGCCGGAAGGAGAAATACAAGCCAGAGATGCCGCCAGCGCCGCGAGAGGGCGAAGCAGAAGAGCGCGGACCAGGAGCTGAAGCAGCGGCAGAGAGCGGAGGTAACGGCTGCCCTCACACACCACTTCCGCTCCGCCATCTTGCTGCACCCCCGTGTGTGAGCTTCAGGCGCCATATACACAGCAGTCACATGACCGGGGGCGGGGCCACAGTGCTGGGACCCGGATGTTAGCTGACATGGCATCATGTCCAGTGTTATGTGATGCGGCTGTATGGCAGATAGTGATAGGCTGAGAGGAGTCTGTGCTGTATGAAGGGGAGGAGTCTGCGCTATGAAGGGGAGAGTCTGCGCTGTATGAAAGGGGAAGGAGGTCTACTGTATGAAGGGAGGAGTCTACTGTATGAAGGGAGGAGTCTGCGCTGTATGAAGGGGAGGAGTCTCCTGTATGAAGGGGAGGAGTCTACACTGTATGAAGGGGAGGAGTCTGCGCTGTATGAAGGGAGGAGTCTACAGCTGTATGAAGGGGAGGAGTCTACTGTACAAAGGGGAGGAGTCTCGCGTATGAAGGGGAGGAGTCTACTGTATGAAAGGGAGGAGTCTCGCTGTATGAAGGGAGAGTTGCCTGTATGAGGGGAGGAGTCTGCGCTGTATGAAGAGGAGTCTACCTGTATGAAGGGGAGGAGTCTGCGCTGTATGAAGGGGAGGAGTTGCCTGTATGAGGGGAGGGTCTACTGTATGAAGAGGAGTCTCACTGTATAAGGGGAGGGTCTACTGTATGAAGGGGAGGAGTCGCGCTGTATGAAGGGGAGGAAGTCTCATGTATGAAGGGGAGGAGTCTGCGCTGTATGAAGAGGAGTCTACCTGTATGAAGGGGAGGAGTCTGCCTGTATGAAGGGGAGGAGTTGCGCTGTATGAAGGGGAGGAGTCTGCGCTGTATGAAGGGGAGGAGTCTCGCTGTATGAAGGGGAGGAGTCTACTGTATGAAGAGGAGTCTACTGTATAAAGGGAGGAGTCTGCGCTGTATGAAGGGGAGGAGTGCGCTGTATGAGGGGAGGAGTCTGCGCTGTATGAAGGAGGAGTCTACCTGTATGAAGGGGAGGAGTCTGCACTGTATGAAGGGGAGGAGTCTGCGCTGTATGAAGGGGAGGAGTCTACTGTATGAAGGGGAGGAGTCTGCGCTGTATGAAGGAGGAGTCTGACGTGAGTCGTGAGTAGAAGGGAGGAGTCCCTGTATGAGGGGAGGAGTCTGCGCTGTATGAAGAGGAGTCTACTGTATGAAGGGGAGGGTCTGCGCTGTATGAAGGGGAGGAGTTGCGCTGTATGAAGGGGAGGGGTCTAGCTGTATGAAGGGGAGGAGTCTGCGCTGTATGAAGAGGAGTCTACTGTATGAAGGGGAGGAGTCTGCGCTGTATGAAGGGGAGGAGTTTACGCTGTATGAAGGGGAGGAGTCTGCCTGTATGAAGGGGAAGAGTGCTGCCTGTATGAAGGGGGGAGTCTCCTGTATAAGGGGAGGAGTCTGCACTGTATGAAGGGGAGGAGTTACGCTGTATGAAGGGGAGGAGTGTGCCTGTATGAAGGGGAGGAGTCTGCTGTATGAAGGGGAGGAGTTGCGCTGTATGAAGGGGAGGAGTCTGCTGTATGAAGGGGAGGAGTCTGCCTGTATGAAGGGGAGGAGTCTGCTGTATGAGGGGAGGAGTCTGCTGTATGAAGGGGAGGAGTCTGCACTGTATGAAGAGGGTCTACTGTATAAAGGGGAGAAGTCTGCGCTGTATGAAGGGGAGGAGTTCGCTGTATGAAGGGGAGGAGTCTCACTGTATGAAGGGGAGGAGTCTGCTGTATGAAGAGGAGTCTACACTGTATAAGGGGAGGAGTCTGCGCTGTATGAGGGAGGATTCACTTTGAAGGGGAGGGGTCTACTGTATGAAGGGGAGGAGTCTGCTGTATGAAGGGGAGAAGTCTGCACTGTATGAAGGGAGGAGTCTGCTGTATAAGGGGAGGAGTCTAGCCTGTATGAAGGGGAGGAGTCTGCACTGTATGAAGGGGAGGAGTGGCACTGTATGAAGGGGAGGAGTTGCGCTGTATGAAGGGGAGGAGTCTGCGCTGTATGAAGGGGAGGAGTCTAGCGCTGTATGAAGGGGAGAGATCTGCACTGTATGAAGGGAGGAGTGTGCGCTGTATGAAGGGGAGGAGTTGCACTGTATGAAGGGGAGGGGTCTACCCGTATGAAGGGGAGGAGTCTACTGTATGAAGGGGAGGAGTCTGCACTGTATGAAGGGGAGGAGTCTCTGTATGAAGGGGAGGAGTCACTGTATGAAGGGGAGGACTGTGGCTGTATGAAGGGGAGGAGTGCGCTGTATGAAGGGGAGGAGTCTACCTGTATGAAGGGGAGGAGTGCGCTGTATGAAGGGGAGGAGTCTCGCTGTATGAAGGGGAGGAGTCTGCACTGTATGAAGGGGAGGAGTGTGCGCTGTATGAAGGGGAGGAGTCTGCTGTATGAAGGGGAGGAGTGTGCTGTATGAAGGGGAGGAGTTGCTGTATGAAGGGGAGGAGTCTACACTGTATGAAGGGGAGGAGTCTGACTGTATGAAGGGGAGGAGTCTGCTGTATGAAGGGGAGGAGTCTGCACTGTATGAAGGGGAGGGTCTACTGTATGAAGGGGAGGAGTCTGCGCTGTATGAAGGGGAGGAGTCTACACTGTATGAAGGGGAGGAGTCTGCACTGTATGAAGGGGAGGAGTCTGCACTGTATGAAGGGGAGGGGTCTACTGTATGAAGGGGAGGAGTCTGCACTGTATGAAGGGGAGAAGTCTACACTGTATGAAGGGGAGGAGTCTACGCTGTATGAAGGGGAGGAGTCTGCTGTATGAAGGGGAGGAGTCTGCTGTATGAAGGGGAGGAGTCTGCGCTGTATGAAGGGGAGGAGTCTACTGTATGAAGGGGAGGAGTCTGCGCTGTATGAAGGGGAGTAGTCTACTGTATGAAGGGAGGAGTCTGCAC
>JARQOC010000009.1:44396513-44507766 GCA_033576535.1 Allobates femoralis | reverse complement strand
CTGATTGGACAATGTGATAGCGTCCTGATTGGGCAGCCTGCGCAGGAAGGCTAATACATGACACCATTGCAATTCTGTAGTGTGAATTGTCAGCTCTTCAAATATGGCGCCCTGTGCAGGGACAGACAGTGGTAACACAGTAGCCCCCACCGATCATCGCTGACGGGGTGCGGTATCCAGCACGCTGTGGCACGCCCCGGGGAAATCACTAGGTGACCCAACATCCATCCCTGTGCCCCATTTAGATGCCAAAACCAGGGCAATTGTGCCTTTGTGTTGCCTTGGGTTTTTGAGCACGGCTCAGCAACGGGTATCTGAGTCACCTGCAGGACACCGGAGGAACTGCACGATTTACACCCCGCCAGTTCATAGCAATTTCATGGCAACAGGCACAAATATCCCCAATGCCCGGCAGCTGCTGCCTTCCAGTGGTGGCGTGTAAAGGGCCCTTACAGGGTTCACAGGAGAACATGCCTGGGAATTGTTTTCTCCCTTCTCCTGACTGATCACTTCCCGCAGTGAGATCCTCTGCTATGATCACTTCCCGCAGTGAGATCCTCTGCTGTGATCACTTCCCGCAGTGAGATCCTCTGCTGTGATCACCTCCCGCAGTGAGATCCTCTGCTGTGATCACCTCCCGCAGTGAGATCCTCTGCTGTGATCACTTCCCGCAGTGAGATCCTCTGCTGTGATCACTTCCCGAAGTGAGATCCTCTGCTGTGATCACTTCCCGCAGTGAGATCCTCTGCTGTGATCACTTCCCGCAGTGAGATCCTCTGCTGTGATCACTTCCCGCAGTGAGATCCTCTGCTGTGATCACTTCCCGCAGTGAGATCCTCTGCTGTGATCACTTCCCGCAGTGAGATCCTCTGCTGTGATCACTTCCCGCAGTGAGATCCTCTGCTGTGATCACTTCCCGAAGTGAGATCCTCTGCTGTGATCACTTCCCGCAGTGAGATCCTCTGCTGTGATCACTTCCCGCAGTGAGATCCTCTGCTGTGATCACTTCCCGCAGTGAGATCCTCTGCTGTGATCACTTCCCGCAGTGAGATCCTCTGCTGTGATCACTTCCCGCAGTGAGATCCTCTGCTGTGATCACTTCCCGCAGTGAGATCCTCTGCTGTGATCACTTCCCGCAGTGAGATCCTCTGCTGTGATCACTTCCCGCAGTGAGATCCTCTGCTGTGATCACTTCCCGCAGTGAGATCCTCTGCTGTGATCACTTCCCGCAGTGAGATCCTCTGCTGTGATCACTTCCCGCAGTGAGATCCTCTGCTGTGATCACTTCCCGCGGTGAGATCCTCTGCTGTGATCACTTCCCGCGGTGAGATCCTCTGCTGTGATCACTTCCCCCGGTGAGATCCTCTGCTGTGATCACTTCCCGCAGTGAGATCCTCTGCTGTGATCACTTCCCGCAGTGAGATCCTCTGCTGTGATCACTTCCCGCAGTGAGATCCTCTGCTGTGATCACTTCCCGCAGTGAGATCCTCTGCTGTGATCACTTCCCGCAGTGAGATCCTCTGCTGTGATCACTTCCCCCAGTGAGATCCTCTGCTGTGATCACTTCCCGCAGTGAGATCCTCTGCTGTGATCACTTCCCCCAGTGAGATCCTCTGCTGTGATCACTTCCCGCAGAGAGATCCTCTGCTGTGATCACTTCCCGCAGTGAGATCCTCTGCTGTGATCACTTCCCGCAGTGAGATCCTCTGCTGTGATCACTTCCCGCAGTGAGATCCTCTGCTGTGATCACTTCCCGCAGTGAGATCCTCTGCTGTGATCACTTCCCGCAGTGAGATCCTCTGCTGTGATCACTTCCCGCAGTGAGATCCCCGGTGAGGGCGGTGTGGTTACATTATGGCACTGTTTGGTGTTGGTGGTATCACCTGATTATCCTGTGTCACCCCCGGTGGTTGCTGGTGGAGGGAGGGCGGTGTGGTTACATTATGACACTGTTTGGTGTTGGTGGTATGATCTGATTATCCTGTGTCGCCCCCCCCGGTGGTTGGTGGGGGGAGGGAAGGCGGTGTGGTTACATTATGGCACTGTTTGGTGTTGGTGGTATCACCTGATTATCCTGTGTCGCCCCCGGTGGTCGGTGGTGGAGGGAGGGCGGTGTGGTTACATTATGGCACTGTTTGGTGTTGGCGGTATGAGCTGATTATCCTGTGTCGCCCCCCAGTGGTTGGTGGGGGGAGGGAGGGCGGTGTGGTTACATTATGGCACCGTTTGGTGGTATGAGCTGATTATCCTGTGTCGCCCCCCGGTGGTTGGTGGAGGGTGGAGGGCGGTGTGTGGTTACATTATGGCACTGTTTGATGTTTATCCTGTGTTGCCCCCGGTGGTCGGTGGTGGAGGGAGGGCGGTGTGGTTACATTATGGCACCGTTTGGTGGTGGTATGACCTGACTATTCTGTGTCGCCCCCCGGTGGTCGGTGGTGGAGGGAGGGCGGTGTGGTTACATTATGGCACTGTTTGGTGTTGGTGGTATGAGCTGATTATCCTGTGTCACCCCCGGTGGTTGGTGGTGGAGGAAGGGCGGTGTGGTTACATTATGGCACTGTTTGGTGTTGGCGGTATGAGATGATTATCCTGTGTCGCCCCCGGTGGTTGGTGGTGGGGGAGGGTGGTGTGGTTACATTATGGCACCGTTTGGTGTTGGTGGTATGACCTGACTATTCTGTGTCGCCCCCCCGGTGGTTGGTGGAGGGAGGGCGGTGTGGTTACATTATGGCACTGTTTGGTGTTGGCGGTATGAGCTGATTATCCTGTGTCGCCCCCCCGGTGGTTGGTGGGGGGAGGGAGGGCGTGTGTGGTTACATTATGGCACCGTTTGGTGGTATGAGCTGATTATCCTGTGTCGCCCCCCGGTGGTTGGTGGAGGGAGGGCGGTGTGGTTACATTATGGCACTGTTTGATGTTTATCCTGTGTTGCCCCCGGTGGTCGGTGGTGGAGGGAGGGCGTGTGTGGTTACATTATGGCACTGTTTGATGGTGGTATGAGCTGATTATTCTGTGATCGCCCCCGGTGGTCGGTGGTGGAGGAGGGGCGGTGTGGTTACATTATGGCACTGTTTGGTGGTGGTATGAGCTGATTATCCTGTGATCGCCCCCGGTGGTCGGTGGTGGGGGAGGGCGGTGTGGTTACATTATGGCACTGTTTGGTGTTTATCCTGTGTCACCCCCGGTGGTCGGTGGTGGAGGGAGGGCGGTGTGGTTACATTATGGCACTGTTTGGTGTTTATTCTGTGTCGCCCCTGGTGGTTGGTGGTGGAGGGAGGGCGGTGTGGTTACATTATGGCACTGTTTGGTGTTTATCCTGTGTCACCCCCGGTGGTCGGTGGTGAGGGAGGGCGGTGTGGTTACATTATGGCACTGTTTGGTGTTTATCCTGTGTCGCCCCCGGTGGTCGGTGGTGGGGGAGGGCGGTGTGGTTACATTATGGCACTGTTTGGTGTTGGGTATGACCTGATTATCCTGTGTCGCCCCGGTGGTCGGTGGTGGGGAGGAGGGCGGTGTGGTTACATTATGGCACTTGTTTGTGTCGGTGGGTATGGAGCTGATTTACTTATGGCACTGTTTGGTGTTGGTGGGTTGAGCTGATTCCTGTGTCGCCCCCGAGTTTGTGGTGAGGAGGTTGTTACATTATGGCACTGTTTGGTGTTTATCTGTGTTACGCCCCCGGTGGTTGGTGGTGGAGGGAGGGCGGTGTGGTTACATTATGGCACTGTTTGGTGTTGGTCGGTTTGCGCTGATGTATTTCTGTGATCGTCCCGGTGGTTGCGGTTAGGCGGGTGGCAGGTGGTTACATGTGGCTGTGGATTGTGGACGTTCCCTCTCCTCTTGGGGCCCTCATGTTTGGGGCCCTCTGGGGGTGATGATAGTGTCTGGTTTGCTCCTCGGCTGTGGCATCGATTGTGAGGACGTCCTCCTCTGCCTCTTGGGGCCCTCATGTTTGGGGCCCTCCTGGGGTGATAGTGTTTGGGTTTACTCCTCGGACTGTGGCGTGAGATTGTGGAGTCCCCTCTCCTCTTGGGGCCCTCATGTTTGGGGCCCTCTGGGGGTGATGATAGTGATGTGGGGTACTGCTGTGCTCTCTTGAATACTGGTGATAACAATTGTACTAGCGCTCATCATGGGGCTGCCCAATACTACCCTGGATCTCGCCGGGCCCTTGTGTTGGTGGCCCCACACTGCACGTTATGAGAGCAGCAGCCACGCCCGCTGGCGGGACATTGTACCATGCAGAGGTGGAGACTGTGTCCCTCTCACAGCTGAAGGCTGCGTTACACTGTGTCTGTGCTGTGCAGATTGCTACAAAGTGTCCAGTAATGTAGACTGTTATGTGAGTGTAAGGGACGCTGGACACTGTAGCAGACCCTCAGCTGTGAGCAGGTCAGCGGTGGGCAGACAGGCTGCGGTTGTCTTCATGGCTGCGTGCGATTGGTGGCAGCAGGGTAACTGTACTTTCCTTCTTGCAGGATGGCGGAGCCGCGCTTTAACAATCCCTATTTTTGGCCTCCACCTCCAGCGATGCCCAGTCAGGTGAGCACCACGTGACGCTTCATTTCTTCCGCAGATTCCTGTATCCGACCTGCGGGGGGCGCTCCACACCAAGCCCCAGCTATCCATACAGCACCAGCATTGTACATCAGGGTCTAAGGCGCCATTGTGTATGTGTGAGGGGGCAAACTGTGCCCCAATACCCCAGTGTGTGTATGGCACCCACATACAGCCACAGGAACGCTAGCAGAATAGTGAGTGCAGCTCTGGAGTATAATACAGGAGGTAACTCAGGATCAGTAATGTAATGTATGTACACAGTGACTGCACCAGCAGAATAGTGAGTGCAGCTCTGGAGTATAATACAGGAGGTAACTCAGGATCAGTAATGTAAATTATGTACACAGTGACTGCACCAGCAGAATAGTGAGTGCAGCTCTGGAGGTATAATACAGGAGGTAACTCAGGATCAGTAATGTAATGTATGTACACAGTGACTGCACCAGCAGAATAGTGAGTGCAGCTCTGGAGTATAATACAGGAGGTAACTCAGGATCAGTAATGTAATGTATGTACACAGTGACTGCACCAGCAGAATAGTGAGTGCAGCTCTGGAGTATAATACAGGAGGTAACTCAGGATCAGTAATGTAATGTATGTACACAGTGACTGCACCAGCAGAATAGTGAGTGCAGCTCTGGAGTATAATACAGGAGGTAACTCAGGATCAGTAATGTAATGTATGTACACAGTGACTGCACCAGCAGAATAGTGAGTGCAGCTCTGGAGTATAATACAGGAGGTAACTCAGGATCAGTAATGTAATGTATGTACACAGTGACTGCACCAGCAGAATAGTGAGTGCAGCTCTGGAGTATAATACAGGAGGTAACTCAGGATCAGTAATGTAATGTATGTACACAGTGAGTGCACCAGCAGAATAGTGAGTACAGCTCTGGAGTATAATACAGGAGGTAACTCAGGATCAGTAATGTAATGTATGTACACAGTGACTGCACCAGCAGAATAGTGAGTGCAGCTCTGGATTATAATACAGGAGGTAACTCAGGATCAGTAATGTAATGTATGTACACAGTGACTGCACCAGCAGAATAGTGAGTGCAGCTCTGGAGTAAATACAGGAGGTAACTCAGGATCAGTAATGTATGTTACACAGTGACTGCCCAGCAGAATAGTGAGTGCAGCTCTGGAGTATAATACAGGAGGTAACTCAGGATCAGTAATGTAATGTATGTACACAGTGACTGCACCAGCAGAATAGTGAGTGCAGCTCTGGAGGATAATACCGGAGGTAACTCAGGATCAGTAATGTAATGTATGTACACAGTGACTTCACCAGCAGAATAGTGAGTGCAGCTCTGGAGTATAATACAGGAGGTAACTCAGGATCAGTAATGTAATGTATGTACACAGTGACTGCACCAGCAGAATAGTGAGTGCAGCTCTGGAGGATAATACAGGAGGTAACTCAGGATCAGTAATGTAATGTATGTACACAGTGACTGCACCAGCAGAATAGTGAGTGCAGCTCTGGAGTATAATACAGGAGGTAACTCAGGATCAGTAATGTAATGTATGTACACAGTGACTGCACCAGCAGAATAGTGAGTGCAGCTCTGGAGTATAATACAGGAGGTAACTCAGGATCAGTAATGTAATGTATGTACACAGTGACTGCACCAGCAGAATAGTGAGTGCAGCTCTGGAGGATAATACAGGAGGTAACTCAGGATCAGTAATGTAATGTATGTACACAGTGACTGCACCAGCAGAATAGTGAGTGCAGCTCTGGAGGATAATACAGGAGGTAACTCAGGATCAGTAATGTAATGTATGTACACAGTGACTGCACCAGCAGAATAGTGAGTGCAGCTCTGGAGTATAATACATGAGGTAACTCAGGATCAGTAATGTAATGTATTACACAGTGACTGCACCAGCAGAATAGTGAGTGCAGCTCTGGAGGATAATACAGGAGGTAACTCAGGATCAGTAATGTAATGTATGTACACAGTGACTGCACCAGCAGAATAGTGAGTGCAGCTCTGGAGTATAATACAGGAGGTAACTCAGGATCAGTAATGTAATGTATGTACACAGTGACTGCACCAGCAGAATAGTGAGTGCAGCTCTGGAGGATAATACAGGAGGTAACTCAGGATCAGTAATGTAATGTATGTACACAGTGACTGCACCAGCAGAATAGTGAGTGCAGCTCTGGAGGATAATACAGGAGGTAACTCAGGATCAGTAATGTAATGTATGTACACAGTGACTGCACCAGCAGAATAGTGAGTGCAGCTCTGGAGTATAATACATGAGGTAACTCAGGATCAGTAATGTAATGTATGTACACAGTGACTGCACCAGCAGAATAGTGAGTGCAGCTCTGGAGGATAATACAGGAGGTAACTCAGGATCAGTAATGTAATGTATGTACACAGTGACTGCACCAGCAGATAGTGAGTGCAGCTCTGGAGTATAATACAGGAGGTAACTCAGGATCAGTAATGTAATGTATGTACACAGTGACTGCACCAGCAGAATAGTGAGTGCAGCTCTGGAGTATAATACAGGAGGTAACTCAGGATCAGTAATGTAATGTATGTACACAGTGACTGCACCAGCAGAATAGTGAGTGCAGCTCTGGAGGATAATACAGGAGGTAACTCAGGATCAGTAATGTAATGTATGTACACAGTGACTGCACCAGCAGAATAGTGAGTGCAGCTCTGGAGATAATACAGGAGGTAACTCAGGATCAGTAATGTAATGTATGTACACAGTGACTGCACCAGCAGAATAGTGAGTGCAGCTCTGGAGGATAATACAGGAGGTAACTCAGGATCAGTAATGTAATGTATGTACACAGTGACTGCACCAGCAGAATAGTGAGTGCAGCTCTGGACATTCCTGATTATGGAGAGATAGTCGTTGCTGTATATATGGTCCTGATTATAGGGGATGGCTCTGCAGTGTGTACACATGTCTATGTGGGGATGTCCCTCCCGGTTCTCAGGTCACAGTGTATCTTCATCCACTTCTTGGGTCGTAGCTCCTCTCAGCAGGTTGCAGCCCCTTTCTCCGTTCCTCAGGGCGTGGCACCTTCCTCTCCGCTCCTCAGATCGCGGCCCTCTTCCATATTCTCGGGTCCTATCCTGGTCCCAGCGGTTGCCTTCCTCTCCACCTTCGGGTCGTGGTACCTTCCTTCCACTCCTTGTGGCTTCCTTCGGGTTTGCGCCTTCTCTCGGCTTCTTGGTTGCGCTCCTTTCTCTGTCCGTGTGCTTTAGTCGCCGCACCTCTCCCTCGGCTCCTCGGCTCGCCGCACCTCCCCTCGGCTCCTCGGCTCGCCGCACCTTCCCCTCGGCTCCTCGGCTTGCCGCACCTTCCCCTCGGCTCCCTCGCACCTCTCCTCGCTCGCGCACCTCCCTCGGCTCCTCGCTCGCGCACCTTCCCCTCGGCTCCTCGGCTCGCCGCACCTTCCCCTCGGCTCCTCGGCTCGCCGCACCTCCCCCTCGGCTCCTCGGCTCGCCGCACCCTTCCCCTCGGCTCGCCGCACCTTCCCCTCGGCTCCTCGGCTCGCCGCACCTCCCCGCTCGCCGCACTCCCCGGCCCTCGCCGCACCTTCCCCTCGCTCGCTGCACCTTCCCTGGCTCCCACTTCCCTCGGCTCGCCGCACCTTCCCCTCGGCCCCTGCGCACCTTCCCTCGGCTCTCCCACCTTCCCCTCGGCTCCTCGCACCTTCCCCTCGGCCTCGCTCGCCGCACCTTCCCTCGGCCCTCGGCTCGCCGCACCTTCCCCTCGGCCCTCGGCTCTCCGCACCTTCCCCTCGGCCCTCGCTCGCGCACCTTCCCCTCGGCCCCTCGGCTCACCGCACCTTCCCTCGCTCCGCCCCCTCGGCCTTCCCTCGCCCGACCTTCCCCTCGGCTCGCCGCACCTTCCCCTCGGCTCCCGCACCTTCCCCTCGGCCCTCGCTCGCCGCACCTTCCCTCGGCCCTCGCTGCTCACCTTCCCTGGCTCGCTCCCGCACCTTCCTCGCCCTCGGCTCGCCCCCTTCCCCTCGGCCCTCGGCTCGCCGCACCTTCCCTCGGCTCCCGCACCTTCCCCTCGGCCCTCGCTCGCCGCACCTTCCCCTCGGCCCTCCGGCTCGCCGCACCTTCCCCTCGGCCCTCGGCTCGCCGCACCTTCCCCTCGCCCTCGGCCCGCCGCACCTTCCCTCGGCCCTCGCTCGCCGCACCTTCCCCTCGGCTCCTCGGCTCGCCGCACCTTCCCCTCGGCCCTCGCTCGCCGCACTTCCCCTCGGCCCTCGCGCACCTTCCCCTCGCTCCTCGCTCGCCGCACCTGCTCCTCGGCTCGCCGCACCTCCCCTCGGCTCCTCGGTCTGCACCTTCCCCTCGGCCCTCGGCCGCCGCACCTTCCCCTCGGCTCGCCGCACCTTCCCCTCGGCCCCTCGGCTCGCCGCACCTTCCCCTCGGCCCTCGGCTCGCCGCACCTTCCCCTCGGCCTCCTCGGCTCGCCGCACCTTCCCCTCGGCCCCTCGGCTCGCCGCACCTTCCCCTCGGCCCTCGCTCGCCGCACCTTCCCCCTCGCGACCCCCTCGCCTCGCCGCCGCACCTTCCCCTCGGCCCCCCTTCGGCTCTCGCCGCACCTTCCCCTCGGCCCTCGCTCGCCGCACCTTCCCCTCGGCCCCTCGGCTCGCCGCACCTTCCCCTCGGCCCCTCGGCTCGCCGCACCTTCCCCTCGGCTCCCCCCTCGGCTCGCCGCACCTTCCCCTCGTCGCCTCCCTCGGCTCGCCGCACCTTCCCCTCGGCCCCTCGGCTCGCCGCACCTTCCCCTCGGCCCTCGGCTCGCCGCACCTTCCCCTCGGCCCCTCGGCTCGCCGCACCTTCCCTCGGCCCCTCGGCTCTCGCCGTCACCTCTCCCCTCGGCCCCTCGGCTCGCCGCACCCTCCCTCGCCTCGGCTCGCCGCAACCTTCCCCTCGGCTCCCTGCTCGCCGACCTTCCCACGGCCGCCGACCTTACACTCGGCCGATCGGCTCGCCGCACCTTCCCCTCGCCCCTCGCTCCCGCACCTTCCCCTCGGCCCTCGGCTCGCGCACTCCCCTCGCCTGCTCCCGCACTCCCCCTCGCCTCGCTCCCCTCCCTCGGCTCGCCGCACCTCCCCTCGCCTCGGCTCGCGCACCTCCCCCTCGCCCCTCGCTCGCCGCACTCCCCTCGCCTCGCTCCCGCACTCCCTCGGCCCCTCGGCTCCGCCCTCCCCTCGGCCCCTCGTCCGCACCCCCCGCCTCGGTCGCACTCCGGCCCTCGCCTCCGCACCTCCCTCGGCCCTCGCCTCGCTCTCGCCCTCGCTCGCTCCCCTCGCCTGCTTCGCCCTTCCTCGCCCTCGCTCTCGACCTCCCTCGCCTCGCTCGCCGCACCTCCCTCGCCTCGCTCCCGCCCTCCCTCCCCGCTCCCCACCTTCCCCCGTCGGCCTGTCTAAGCTCTCTCGTACATGTCGTTTTCTGATGGGCAGCATTACTTCACCTTCGCATGACATCGGTTATCACAAGCAAGAGCGTTAATGCAGGAAATCGACTCCCCTGCCCGACCTCGTCCTCACACAGCTTCTTGTCCCCCATTCGCCCGCTGAGACCAGCCAGTCCGTCATGTCCCTGCAAAAGCTGCAGCAACTTCCTGGACTGCACCCGCAAGCTGTACCCCAGCCGGATGTGGCGCTGCATGCCCGACCCGCCACCAGCTCCATCCTAGGTACCTGAGCTCACTGATGGGGTGCGGGTCACCTCCATCTATCTGTGGCTACTCCTCTCCCATCTCATCTTCTAGCATCTTCTTATTTTAGGACTGGGGCTATCGTCCTCCCGCTCCAATGTCAGCACCTCAGAGTCTGGGACCAGCGGCGCTCCCCCCACCTCCAGCAGCCAGACGCGGCTCATCGCAACCTCACCCACCCTGATTTCTGGACTTTCCAGTGTCTCCACATTGGACTCCATCAAGACCATCCAGGGCCACAGCCTGCTTGGCCCCAACAAGCCAGAAAGGGGCCGCAAAAAAATCAAGGCAGAGAACCCGCCAGGCCCGCCCGTGCTTGTGGTTCCGTACCCGATTCTGGCCTCCGGGGACATCGGAAAAGAAGGGAAAACCTACAGGTTGGTGTCCATCAGGGTAGAGTGGGCCGACCAGTAATCGGTAATGGGCTATACTGCTTTAAGGACTGGTAATGTGTTTTACCAGTTGTGGGGTGCTGGGGCCAGGGTTTGCTTGAAGGCGGTGGTTGCTTTGGCTAAGGGTTGCTCCGGGTTTAAGGGTTGCTTTGACTGCGGTTTGCCTCGGGTTGGGGTTGAGCCGGAAGTTGATTCACTGGGGGTTATCTTTTGTGGGTATTGGGCCAGTGGTAGTCTCGGGCAGGGGTTGATTCTGATGTAGGTTTCTCCAGGTGAGGGCACTGTGCCGGGACCAAGAGTTGCCTCTGGTGGGAGTTCTCCGGGACTTGGTCTGGATGTGGGGGTTGCTTTGGCTGAGGGGGTTGTTGCCATTCCCAGAACCGGGGTTTACACCTGTGAGGATTGATCTGGGGGTTACCTTGGGTGGGGGTTCTTCGGGGCCGGAGGTTGATCCCCAGCAGGTGTTGCTCCGGATGGAGGGCTGAGACGGGGCCAGGGGTTGCCTCGGGTGTTGGGCCCGGGGGTTGCCTCAGGTGGGAGTTCCTCTGGGGCTGAGGTTTGATCCCAGTGGGGGTTTCTCCAGGTGGAGTTTGCTCCGGGGTTCGATTCTAGTGGTGGTTGTACTGGGTATGGGTTGCACCAGGGGTAACCTTGGTTGGGTTTGGGGGGGTCACCTTGGGTAAGGGTTGTTACGGGGTCGGAGGTTGCTTCGGGTGGAGGGGTTGTGCCGGGGCCTGAGGTTGCCTCGGATAGGGCGCTTGCTCTGGGGCCAGGGGTTGATCCTAGCCATGGTTGCCCTGGGGCAGGGCGTTGATACCAGTGGGGGTTGCTCCAGACATTACTATGGGGGTTTCTTCAGGTGGAGGTTGCTGACGCCGGGGTTTGATCCTGGAGGGTAACGCTATGGGCTCAGAGGTTAATCCCACTCGTGGTTACTCTGGGGGTGGGGGTTGCTCCGGCATCGGGGGTTTGATCCTGGGGTGGATTGCCCTGGGGATGGAGGTTGCTCCAGGTGGGGGGATGTTGGGGTATTGAGCCAGGATTGCAGGTGGCGGCTTTGTATGTTGGGGACACTTACTTTTCATCCGGTTCCTGTGGTTGTGGACGGCTGTCACCTGACTCTCCTCCTCCTCCTCTTCTAGGTGTAAGATTTGCCCTCTGACCTTCTTCACTAAGTCCGAGATGCAGATTCACTCCAAGTCTCACACTGAGGCCAAACCCCACAAGTGCCCGCACTGCTCCAAGTCATTTGCCAACGCCTCTTACCTGGCCCAACATCTGCGCATCCACCTGGGAGTGAAGCCGTACCACTGCTCGTACTGCGAAAAGTCTTTCCGCCAACTATCGCACCTCCAGCAGCACACCAGGTAATGTCTGCACTGCCGAGCAGTGATGGGGCGCCGCCTCGTTACACCGTGCTCCACTACTCGGGCGGAGCGGGACCATGATGCGTGACCAGTGCAGGGGGATGTTAGATGGTGCCGGTATTTTGTGGGTGGGGGGGGAGAAGATGGACGGTCCTCATCTCGTGTGCGAGAGATGTGCAGGAGCGATGCCAGATGGGACCAGCCTCGTGTGGATGGATACATGGGGGGCTTTGTCAAGCGGTACCCATATTGTGATGTGTGGGAATTTTGAATAGCGCCAGAATGGTGTTAGATGGCGCAGAGTTGAAGGGGTGCATTGGTGATGTCTCCTGCTGACCGCGTCCTCTTGTTTTTTAGGATCCACACCGGGGACCGGCCGTACAAGTGCCCGCAGCCGGGCTGTGAGAAGGCTTTCACACAACTCTCCAACCTGCAGGTGAGCGCCCGTGGGGTGGGTGATACTGGGTGATGAGTGACAATGCCAGAGAAGTTGCTGACTCATATTTTTCAGTCTCACCAGCGGCAGCACAACAAAGACAAACCGTACAAATGTCCAAACTGCTACCGGGCGTACACAGACTCGGCCTCGCTGCAGATCCACCTGTCGGCTCATGCGGTGAAGCACGCCAAGGCGTACTGCTGCAGTATGTGTGGCCGGGCATACACATCCGTGAGTATACAGAGACCCCTTAGTCTTGGCATTGTCTCTCCTGGGGGTCCAGCTCTGTGCTGATGACATCTTCTCTTCTGCAGGAGACCTACCTGATGAAGCACATGTCCAAGCACACAGTGGTGGAGCACCTGGTCAACCATCATTCTCCGCAGAGGACCGATTCCCCCGGCATTCCAGTCCGAATCTCTCTTATATAAAGACCGTACAAGTGAGGTGGGGGTGACCAGATGGGCAGCGGGCCTCGCCCCTGGACTGTGCGGCAGCGGGCCTCGCCCCTGGACTGTGCGGCAGCGGGCCTCGCCCCTGGACTGTGCGGCAGCGGGCCTCGCCCCTGGACTGTGCGGCAGCGGGCCTCGCCCCTGGACTGTGCGGCAGCGGGTCTCGCCCCATTTCATGGCCTCTGCATTCTCGCTCTTCTCACTGGTCGCCCTCCGGATTGTTTCTACGCCTCAGACTAGAGATGAGTGGATATTTCCCCAGGGTCATGGAAGCTTCTGCCATGGCCGATGTCATACGGTGACGCCCAGGACGAGCACTTTCAATCTAGTTTTTTTTTTAACTGTTTCTTTTTTATCCTCCATTTTTTACATAAAAGAAAATAATAAAAAAAATCGTATTTATTGGCCAAGAATCTGGTGCTGCTAATCTGGGAAGAGACTTAGTGGAGTCGGTGGAGAATGGGGGTGTCCAGAGCCCCTACATCATGTCCAGGCCTCCCAGGGTGATGGGCAGACCTCGCCGAGACTTTATCTCCCCCATGTGCACAGCTGCCGTAACAAAGCACGTCTCTAGATGATCCGGGGGGCCCCTGGGCCATGCATGCTCACCTCTAGGGCCTGGGCTCACACAGTGTAGCTAGGGCCCTGCAGTTTGGGGTAATAGGTGCATCAGTATCAGCTCTGTGTGAGTCTGGACAGCAGGGCGCAGACTGTGGCGCAGACTGTGATGCCCCCAATCAGCCTGGGCCCTCACCTCTGACTCTTCTCAGGACTGTTCTGCCCCAGGTACAGGCCGGATCTTGGGTAACATACGAAGTTTAGCACTTGGCATATGTGGTAATTTACTGTAGGTGGCGGCACTGAGGCGCCCCCGTTTCGGTGGAGAGACGCCATGTTGTGCTCGCCGCTGGCCTGGGTAAATGCATTTGTTTTCTGCCTGGTTATATGGCTTGGAGATGCAGCGAGAGCGGGGCTGGGTCCCATGGGAGCGACGTGTCCTCTCTTGGCTGTCACATGCAGATAACCACAGGGTCATTGATCTCAGAATCTGCCGGGGCCATAGAGGAGCGGGGCCTGTATTCAGGGCGCTCCTCGTTCCGTATACTTCTGGATGGGTATTTCATGTCCTTGGCTATTAGGAGACCATCTCTGTCTTTCGCCTGTGTCCCTCCTGCCTACTTGTCGCCTCTGTCATCCATGATGGGGCCGCCAGTGTTGGTTGGACCCGTCTATGCTGGGAAGAGTGGGGGCCACAGCCTTGTGTTTATGCACCGAAGGCCGAAGGGGAGTGGGTTGAGTGGTTGGTCCTGAGGACAGGTGGTCTGTGGTGTCCTGAGACAGGGGGGAGCCGGGTCCTAGCCTGGTCCGTGGTGTCCTGGGGGAGGCCGGGTCCTGAGCCTCGGTCTACGGTGTCCTGAGGACGGGGGGTGCCGGTTCCTGAGCCTCGGTGTGCGGTGTCCTGAGGACGGGGGGGAGCCGGGTCCTGAGCCTCGGGGTCTGTGGTGTCCTGAAGACGGGGGGAGGCCGGGTCCTGAGCCTCGGTCTGCGGTGTCCTGAGGACGGGGAGGTCGGTTCCTGAGCCTCAGTGTGCGGTGTCCTGAGGACGGGGGGGAGCCGGGTCCTGAGCCTTGGTCTGTGGTGTCCTGAGGACGGGGGGAGGCCGGGTCCTGAGCCTCGGGGTCTGTGGTGTCCTGAGGACGGGGGGAAACTGGGTCCTAAGCTGCGGTGCCCGGATTCTTGTGGATCCAGCAATCCTTGTGGCGCTGACCTGATATCGTTCGGGCTTTTTTCTGGCCTCTCGGGGATAACTCTCATCCTCCATCAGACCATTCCCATCACCTTGGGGCTGCCACCTCCTGACGCGGAGCATGTGCTGATTGGTTGGTTTTTATACAGTTTCTGTTACCAAAAGTGAAAACCAGTTACCTCTCCTCCCGCCCCGCCATCAGGTCCTGGGGTGGCAGGCGGCCCTGACCTTTCGCGGCCCCTTTTGTCCCGTCTTTTTGTTTCCTTTGCGGGGAGGGATCGCTGTGTTTGTGGAAAGCTTTAAGATATGGTGCTGTGTGCGCCCGGTGAGGACGCCCACTGATGACCGGGGGGGTTCTGGAGCCGGTGCTGTCCGGCTGCGCCCTACCGCTGAGTCTGTTCCTTTCTGCGCAGTTTAAGCCTTAATGATCCGGTTCTTTCCCTTCTTTTGCTGATTTTGGCTGCCTCCCGCTTCTGATGTGTTGTATAAGGGTTCTGCAAGGGCGACCCTTCCCCGGCATGTTAATAATGTGTACAGACGCTAATACTGATTAACTTTCTTTTCTATAATGTACGAGCCACATGTATGTAGAGCCTAGGAATGATGGGGTGCTGCTCCTCCGTTCTGATGACTGAACTAATTCACGGCTTCATTATGTATAAAAATAACAAGAAAAAAAAAAGTTGCTCTTTGTATCTGTTGTGGAAATAAACCTGTACATGCTCCTTTGTATAAAGCGTGTGGCTCCGCTGGCCTCATTCATTCTACTGCTCCCCCTATAGGCCTGCGTCACACTGCAGCACAGAGGACTTCAGCATATAGGGGTATAAGGGAAGGTGGTGAGCGGTGGCCAGCAGTCAGTCTCTTAGCCGAACCTTTCATTATTGGGGCTGCATGGAGGCGCCGTCTCCAAGAAATGTTCCTGGGCTCGTCTGGGACTGAGCAGAGGTTCTGCCGATTGCTGGACATCCTGGTGTGGAGTCGCATCATGTACAGGAGCCCAGGGGCCACACGCCTTAACAGCGAGGACCTGCCTGCAGACCAGATGAAGAAATGAAGCATGTGAATGACACAGGATTAGTACAACTGCAACTTTATTTATAAAACAAAAATAATAGGCCAAGGAGCGCAGCTGATCCCTGCCCCTGCTGGATATGTGGCAAAATCCCTGCCGAGAACGCAGCCGTTCCCTGCCCCTGCTGGAGACATGGCAAAATCCCTGCCCCTGCTGGAGATGCGGCAAAATCCCTGCCCCTGCTGGAGACGTGGCAAAATCCCTGCCCCTGCTGGAGACACAGCCGATCGCCATATTGCCCATATCCTAGAAACACTGGAAGTTACACTGCTGCACAGGGAATGTAATGGAAGTAGAGAACATGCCCCAGGGATGAGGACAAATTCCCGTTTGTGATATGGAGCCAGCCCCTGTATCTTCATTAATATTCGGGGAGGTGCTGGGCGCATGCTTCATCTCAAGAACAACAGAGGCCCGAGTTACTTAGGACCATACGGCATCAGTCAGGCTCAGGTCCTGCTGGAGACTGAGGCCTTACTATGGTGGTGACCTCTCGAGGGGGCCAGAATGGGCCGCGGCCATCCATGCTTCCCTGAAGTCAGAGGTCGAGTCGACGCCTCACAATCCCGCTGGTAACGGAAACGCAAACAAAAGGCTTCCAAGAAATGAAATGGTGGAGACACGTCTACAAATTCATTTTCTGCTTTAAACAGAAGAAACCTTATAAAATAGAAAATCTGCTCATAAAAATATAGAAAATGAGGAAACCTCCTATAAATAATGCAGTTCCCCCCATTAATAGCCCTGAAGAGGCTTCAGTCCATACAGCACAACAAGCCGCACCGGTTAGGAGTCCTTCAGCATGATGATCCGGGTGGGTCATGGTGGTTAGGAGTCCTTCAGCATGATGATCCGGGTGGGTCATGGTGGTTAGGAGTCCTTCAGCATGCTGATCCGGGTGGGTCATGGCGGTTAGGAGTCCTTCAGCATGCTGATCCGGGTGGGTCATGGTGGTTAGGAGTCCTTCAGCATGCTGATCCGGGTGGGTCATGGTGGTTAGGAGTCCTTCAGCATGCTGATCCGGGCGTAGAGCTTCAGTGCCGGCCCCAGCTTAATGTTCATGGTGCTCATCAGATGATCCTCTTTGAGCAGCAGCAGGGCCTGGCCATCAATCTCCTGCACCCGAAACTCCTCCGAGATATCCTGACAACCTGCACAGAGAAGGACATGGAGACGGGAGATGTGACTGTGGAGCTGCCTGCAAGCACCCAGGGGCCACTGCACAATGCACAGATGACTGTCCCTTTAAGTATCATCCGACTAACTGCAGGCGCTCCATGTTTCAGGCCAAACATAGCCCTGCACCTGCTTGTTCTGTATCTGCCTGCTCACCTTCATGATCTCCACCCGTTCTGCTTGTTCTGCATTCACCTACTTGATCTCCATCTGCCTGCCCACCTGCTTGTTCTTCATCTGCCTGCCCACCTGTTTGTTCTTCATCTGCCTGCCCACCTGCTTGTTCTCCACCTGCCTGCCCTCCATCTGCCTGCCCACCTGCTTGTTCATCTGCCTGCCCACCTGCTTGTTCTCCACCTGCCTGCCCACCTGCATGTTCCTCATCTGCCTGCCCACCTGCTTGTTCTCCATCTGCCTGCCCACCTGCCTGTTCTCCACCTGCCTGCCCACCTGCATGTTCCTCATCTGCCTGCCCACCTGCATGTTCTCCATCTGCCTGCACACCTGCTTGTTCTTCACCCACCTGCTTGCTCTCCATCCATCTCTGATCTTTAAATCTCAAGTTGTCAATCAAAGAGGAGGGCGGAGATAGAGGGAATCAGGCGCGAAGCTTTATATAAATGATTAGCGCCATAATGTATAAAGAGCCCGGCTCATTCGGAGCTGCCAGGGGCCCTTTATGGTCTAATAGTTGTCAGAAAACCCAACAGCCACCCCCATCCCACAGCAGAAATACCGATCCTGGATCGACCCATCCTCCAGAGTTAGGCGGTAACATACTCCTGTGGCCACGGGACTGGCCGACTTCATACAAGAACCAGCAATCATTATGGTCTAGGAGACTAAAATGTGCAGTGGACACCTCCTGACCCCTCGGGGTCAGGCCCGGGAATGATCCACACACCTGGCAAGGACCGGATGAACTCGTAGACATCTTCCACGTTCCATTTGGTGGGATCACTTGGTAGGAAGTTGTGGACCCGCGCCCCGCAGATCAGTCAGCGCCAGACCCCGCGCACGCTGGCGATGGCGGGACAAGGAAGAGATGGCGGACACAGGGGACATGGGCTCCTCGTAGCTGGAGTGGTCGGAGCAGCGGCTGGAGTCCTCCTGGCTGTTGTTGTGTTTGAGGTTTGGAGTTGTAGTCCGAGGCGTCACACTGATGGGAGTGATGGGCTCAGACATCTGTAAGGAGAAAGTGGAGGATGTGATGCCGAATCCTGGCTGAGCTCAGCAGGGGCCTGAAAACCCACAAACGTGAACTGCCGCCCTCCACAAGCTTAGAAAAGCCCCCTCCAACCTTACTGCAGCCATAGCAAACCCTAGAAAAGCTAACCCCACCACAACCTCCCTACCAAGCCTTCCCCTGCCAACCTTACTGCAGCCACAGCCACCTCTACATAACTTTCCCACGCCTGCCCCCAGCAGAGCAAAGCTTGCCCCTACAGGAGCCTTCAGGTATTGCAGTCCTAGCAGGTCTTCTAGGAGGACTGTTCCCTACAGGAGCCTTCATATATTGCAGCCCTGGCAGCCTTTAGTAGGACGGGTCCCTGCACTCCGTGCATCTCTGGTCCTGATCGGGCCTGCACTCACGGACACTGTATACTGTACCGGCATCATGCTCTCTGGGCTTGGACTCTGCAGGTTCCTCTTTCGTGATTTCCGGCGTGGCGTCTTCACTCCCGCAGGTTTGGTCTGCACCTTGGAGCGATCCGGGTGAAAGAGACCGACCCGCTTAGTGCAGCCCACATTATACCTACAGGATATAAACGTAAAGTTATCCTATATGTACAGCATACACCTCTGCTGCTTATATACAATGCCTTGAAAAAGTATTCAGACCCCGTGAACTTTTCCACATTACTGACACAAACGTAAATGCCACCCTGGAAAATGGCACTTTCATCAGGAGTGCTATATTCTGGTGCTGTGTTCCAGCCGGTGGCAAACTGGGTAATAAATGGGTTAATGCCAGCTGAGTATTGCCAGAGATTCATAATGTTGGGGCAATGTTAGACCCGGCCATTATAAATCTCTAACTAAATAGTAAATAAACAATACATCACAAAGAAAAATGTATCTTCTTTACAATTTACTAGAGATTCCTAATGGTCCGGTCTAATATTGGCCAGACATTAAGAATCTCGGGCTTAGTGCAAACTGCGAAAAAGCTGGCATTAACACCTTATTACCCAGTCTGCCACCACTACACGGCAGCTGGAAGAGCTGGATACAGCGCCAGAAAATGGCGCTTCTATGAATGCACCATATTCTGGGGCGACTGTGGACTGCAATTGCAGCGAGGACGGGGCCCAGAAAGCTTGGGCCTCCCTACGCTGTGGATTCCAGCCCCCAGCTACCTTCTACCTGGCTGGCCCAAAAACATGGCGAAGCCCACGCCGTTTTTTAATTCATGAAATAATTTTTTTTTTTTTTTTTTTTTTTTTAAAAAGGGCTTCCCTATATTTTTGGTTTCCAGCCAGGTAAAACTAGACAGAAGCAGTTGGTGGCAGCCCGTAGCTGCCTGCTGTACCTGGCTGGCCCAAAAATATGGCGAAACCCCACGTGTTTTTTTTTTTTTTTTTTTTATTTAATAAAGAAATACTAAAAAAAAAAAAAATGCAGGAGAGGAGACGACCAGGACACGGTGTCTCCAAATCTTGTGCACATGCTCTAAAAGTGAGAAATTGTGTGGAAAAAAGAAAATTTCAATATGACGTTATCAAATTCTGTTAAGTAGCTGTAGGGTCCAAATGCTCACTATACCCCTAGATATAATCCGTGAGGCGTTTAGTTACCCAAATGGGGGTTACATGTGGGGGAGCTCCAATGTTTAGACACACAGGGGCTCTCCATACGCGACATGGTGTCCGCTAACAATTTGAATGGAAAATCAGCTCAAATAGTTAGCGGACACCATGTCGCGTTTGGAAACTCATCCCTCCTCATCTCTGACCACAATCTGCTGACCTTCTCCTCCCTCACCTCCCCTACTACATCACCTCCTCTCCGCAAACTTGATCATCCCCGCAGAAACCTAAAATACATTGATCTACACTCACTCTCAGAATCCCTCCTCCCTCTCGCCAACATAACATCTATACGTGACACAGACACTGCCACCACCCTCTATAACACCACATTAACCAAGGCCCTTGACCTAGCCGCCCCCTCACACACCACGCTCCACGCACTAACAGGCAACCCTGGCACACCACCCTCACTATAGACCTGAGACGGGCATCCAGGGTCGCCGAGAGGCGATGGAAAAAAATCACGTTCCATTGAGCACTTTGCGCTGTTCAAACAGTCCCTCATCGTCTTCAAGACTGCACGTGCTGCCGCCAAACAAACCTTCTTCTTATCCCTAATGACCTCCCTGTCCCACAATCCCAAACAGCTTTTCAAAACCTTCAATTCCTTCCTCCGCCCGCCTGCTCCCCCTCCCTCTCCCCTTATCTCTGCTGAAGACTTTGATTCTGTCAATCTGTTCTATGAAGAAGGAGGCAGAGACAGCTTTGATCCACTGTCCCCACAGCCTCCCCTCTCACCTATACTGCCCTCTCCTTCCATCAACTGCTTCCCCCCTATAACTGAAGACCAGCTCTCCTCCCTCCTGTCAAAATCACACCTCACCACCAGTGCCCATGACCCGCTCCCATCCCACCTCATTCCCAACCTCTCCTCCGTTATCATCCCAGCCCTAACCCATCTTTTCAACCTATCACTTACCACTGGCACCTTCCCCTCAGCCTTCAAACACGCCATGATCACACCCATCCTCAAAAAACCCTCCCTCGATCCCACAACTGTCTCCAACTACCGCCCTATATCTCTCCACCACTTCACCTCTAAACTACTTGAACAGCATGTCCACTCTGAGCTGTCCTCTCACCTCTCCTCCTGCTCCCTCTTTGACCGCCTGCAATCTGGCTTCCGACCCCTCCACTCCACTGAAACAGCCCTGACCAAAGTCACAAATGACCTACTGACTGCCAAAAGCAAGCGCCACTACTCTGTCCTCCTCCTCCTCGACCTGTCCGTCACCTTCGACACTGTTGACCACTCCCTTCTACTACAGATCCTGGAATCTCTTGGCATCACGGACCTTGCCCTCTCCTGGATCTCCTCATACTTAACGGACCGGACCTTCAGCGTCACCCACTCCCACACATCCTCCTCGCCCTACCCCCTATCTGTCGGGGTCCCCCAGGGCTCGGTTCTTGGACCATTACTGTTCTCAATCTACACTCTCGGCCTAGGGCAACTCATTGAGTCCCATGGCCTCCAATATCACCTCTACGCCGACGACACCCAAATCTACCTGTCTGGTCCTGACATCGCCTCCCTTCTATCCAAAATCCCACACTGCCTGTCCGCCATCTCATCCTTCTTCTCTGCTCGCTTCCTTAAGCTGAACATGGACAAAACTGAGTTCATAGTCTTCCCCCCCAAGACGCTCCCCCTCACTACCTGACATATCCATCGTCGTCAACGACTGCTCTCTCTCTCCAGTCCCCAAGCCAAGTGCCTCAGGGTTATCCTTGACTCTTCCCTCTCCTTCAAGCCCCACATCCAGGCCCTCGCCACCTCCTGCCGACTCCAGCTCAAAAATATCTATAGGATTTGCACTTTCCTTGACCACGACACCGCTAAAACCCTTATTCATGCTCTCATCATCTCCCGCCTCGATTACTGCAACCTCCTGCTCACCGGCCTCCCCAATACGTCCCTTGCACCCCTCCAATCTATCTTGAACTTCGCTGCCCGCCTAATCCATCTGTCCCCCCGCTACTCCCCTGTCTCCCCCCTCTGCCAAGCCCTTCACTGGCTCCCTGCTTCCCAGAGATCCCGGTTTAAAACATTAACCATGACATACAAAGCCATCCACAACCTGTCCCCTCCATACATCTCTGACATGGTCTCCCGTTACCTACCCTCACGCAACCTGCGATCCTCCAAAGAGCTTCTCCTCTACTCCCCCCTCATCTCCTCTTCGCACAACCACATACAGGATTTCTCCCGTGCTTCACCCAGACTCTGGAACTCTCTGCCCCAACACATCAGACATTCTCCTACCCTGGGAACCTTCAAAAGAAGCCTGAAGACCCACCTGTTCCGCCAAGCTACCACCTGCAATAAGACCCGGTCCACCACACCGCCCCATGACTGGCACCTTCCCCTCCCACTGTATCCCCACCCGCCCCTCGTAGACTGTGAGCCTTTGTGGACAGGATTTCTCCCCTATTGTATCTGTACATTAGAATTGTCCACAGCCATTGTTACTTGTATTGTTACTATGTCACTTGTCCTGGTCATGTAAAGCGTCATGGAATATTATGGCGCTATGTAAATAAATAAATAATAATAAGTGACCTCATTTTGGAAACTAGACCCCCCCCCAAGGAGTTTATCTAGATAGTGAGCACTTTGAACCCTCTGGTGCTTCACAAATTGATCCGTAAAAATGAAAAGTACTTATTTTTCACAAACCTTTTCTTTTGTCCTCAATGTTTTCATTTTCACATGGGCAACAGGATAAAATGGATCCTAAAATGTGTTGGGCAATTTCTCCTGAGTACACGGATACCTCATATGTGGTCATACACCACTGTTTGGGCGCACGGCAGGGCTCAGAAGGGAAGGAGCCACATTTCACTTTTTGAATGGAAAATCAGCTCCAAAAGTCTAATGGTGCTCCTTCCTTTCTGAGCCCTGCCGTGCGCCCAAACAGTGGTGTATGACCACATATCACTTCTGAGCCCTGCCGTGCGCCTAAACAGTGGTTTATCACCACATATCACTTCTGAGCCCTGCTGTGCGCCCAAACAGTGGTTTATGACCACATATGAGGTATCGGTGTACTCAAGAGAAATTGCACAACACATTTTAGGATCCATTTTATCCTGTTGCCCATGTGAAAATGAGAGAATTGAGGCTAAAAGAACATTTTTGTTAGAAAAATTAAAATGTCCATTTTTTCCTTCCACTTTGCTTTAGTTCCTGTGAAGCAGCTGAAGGGTTAATAATCTTCCTGAATGTAGTTTTGAGTATCTTGAGGGGTGCAGGTTTTGGAATGGTGTCACTTTTGGGTGTTTTCTGTCATGTTCACCCCTTTTGTAAATTTTGCTGGAAAAATGAGAAATTGCTGATGACCTTTGACCCCTTATAACGTCCGAACAAAAAAAATTGTTTGATCCACAATTGTGCTGATGTGACGTAACGTGTGGGGATGGGATCTATTAACTATTTGGTGTCACAGAACTCTCCGGTTTAACATAAAAAAAAAATTCAAAATTTGAAAATTGTGAAATTTTCAACATTTTTGCCAATTTTTTATATTTTCACAAATAAACGCAAAAATGATCGCCCTAAATTTACCACTAACATAAAGCCCAATATGTCACGAAATAACAATCTCCGAATCACCAGGATCCAGTGAAGCTCCAGAGTTATTACCTCATAAAGGGACACTGGTCAGGATTACAAACGGTCCAGTCATTAAGGTGGAAATTGGCTCCGTCACTAAGGGGTTAATACTCCCATATAATCCCTCCACGCTCCTGTACGGCGACCGTTCACTGTGAGACCCGACACGGACTGACTTTGGGCTCCTGCAGTGGTGATGTCACGGGGGCCGGTGAGGGCGGTGGTGTCACGGGGGGCCGGTGACGGCGGTGGTGTCACGGGGGGCCGGTGACGGCGGTGGTGTCACGGGGGGCCGGTGAGAGAGGTGGTGTCACGGGGGCCGGTGACGGCGGTGGTGTCACGGGGGGGGGGCCGGTGAGAGAGGTGGTGTCACGGGGGCCGGTGAGAGAGGTGGTGTCACGGGGGCCGGTGAGAGAGGTGGTGTCACGGGGGCCGGTGAGAGAGGTGGTGTCACGGGGGCCGGTGAGAGAGGTGGTGTCACGGGGGCCGGTGACGGCGGTGGTGTCACGGGGGGGGGGGCCGGTGAGAGAGGTGGTGTCACGGGGGCCGGTGACGGCGGTGGTGTCACGGGGGGCCGGTGAGAGAGGTGGTGTCACGGGGGCCGGTGAGGGCGGTGGTGTCACGGGGGGCCGGTGAGGGCGGTGGTGTCACGGGGGCCGGTGAGGGCGGTGGTGTCACGGGGGGCCGGTGAGGGCGGTGGTGTCAAGGGGGGCCGGTGAGGGCGGTGGTGTCACGGGGGGGGGGCCGGTGAGGGCGGTGGTGTCACGGGGGGGGGCCGGTGAGGGCGGTGGTGTCACGGGGGGGGGGCCGGTGAGGGCGGTGGTGTCACGGGAGGGGGCCGGTGAGGGCGGTGGTGTCACGGGGGGCCGGTGAGGGCGGTGGTGTCACGGGGGGCCGGTGAGGGCGGTGGTGTCACGGGGGGGGGGGCCGGTGAGGGCGGTGGTGTCACGGGAGGCCGGTGACGGCGGTGGTGTCACGGGGGGCCGGTGAGAGAGGTGGTGTCACGGGGGCCGGTGACGGCGGTGGTGTCACGGGGGCCGGTGACGGCGGTGGTGTCACGGGGGCCGGTGGCTACAGAGACGCGGCTCCCGGAGGTGAACATTTCCCCCTCACAATGGGACTCGCTAGTTGCAGGTGTTGTTGTGCGCGGTGTGTGACGGTTCACCGCGGGAGCTGAAAAGTGAGTGTCGGGTCTCGCAGTGAACGGTCGTCAGAAAAGATCGAGGAGGGATCATGTGGGAGTAACAGAGATCGCACTGGGGGATGGGTTTGTGTTTATTGTTCAAATAAAATTATTTTTTTCTATGTGGGGTATTATTTACTATTTAATAGACATTTATAATGGCCGGGTCTAACATTAGACCAACATCAATCTCGGGCCCGGGCCAGGTGGCAATATTCAGCTGGCATTAACCCCTTTATTATGCAGTTTGCCACCTGCTCCAGGGCAACTGGAAGAGTCTGGAGACCGCGTCAGACACGAGAGCCTCTGGTGACTCTTCTAAGGTGGCTGCGGGCTGCAATACACAGCGTGTCGGACCCAGAACATTGGGCCTCCCCACGCTGAGGACTCCAGCCCCGGCTGCTTAGTTGTACCTGGCTGGTAATCAAAAATATGCTGAAGCCAAACATCATTTTTTTTTAAATTATTTCAAGAAAATCTTTTAAAAAAGGGCTTTGTTGTGTTTTGATTACCAGCCAGGTACAACTAGGCAGCCGGGGGCTGGAATCCTCAATGTGGGGAGGCCTAAGTGTTCTGGGCCCCCCATGCTGCTCCCCCTATACAGCATACGCCCCCTCCTCCTCCTATACACAGCATACGCCCCCTCCTCCTCCTATACACAGCATACACCTCCTCATACACTGTATACAGCATACGCCTCCTCCTCATACACCGTATACAGCATACGCCTCCTCCTATATACAACATACGCCTCCTCCTCCTCCTATACACAGCATACTCCCCTCCTCCTCTTATACACAGCATACGCCCCCTCCTCCTATGTATAGTATACGCCTCCTCCTCATACACACGTATGCAGCATATGCTCCCTCCTCCTCCTATATACAGCATACGCCTCCTCCTCATACACTGTATACAGCATACGCCCCTCCTCCTCCTATACACAGCATACGCGTCCTCCTCCTCATACACCGTATACAGCATACGCCTCCTCCTCCTCCTATACACAGCATACACCTCCTCCTATATACAGCATATGCCTCCTCCTATATACAGTATACGCCCCCTCCTCCTCCTATACACAGCATGCGCCTCCTCCTATACACAGCATACGCCTCCTCCTATATACAGTATATGCCCCTCCTCCTCCTATACACAGCATACGCCTCCTCCTCATACACCGTATACAGCATATGCTCCCTCCTCCTCCTATACACCGCATACGCCTCCTCCTCATACACTGTATACAGCATACGCCCCCTCCTCCTCCTATACACAGCATACGCCTCCTCCTCATACACTGTATACAGCATACGCCCCCTCCTCCTCCTATACACAGCATACACCTCCTCCTATATACAGCATACGCCTCCTCCTATATACAGTATACGCCCCCTCCTCCTCCTATACACAGCATACGCCTCCTCCTCATACACCATATACAGCATACGCCCCTCCTCCTCCTATACACAGCATGCGCCTCCTCCTATACACAGCATACACCTCCTCCTATATACAGCATACGCCTCCTCCTATATACAGTATACGCCCCCTCCTCCTCCTATACACAGCATACGCCTCCTCCTCATACACCATATACAGCATACGCCCCCTCCTCCTCCTATACACAGCATACGCCTCCTCCTATATACAGTATACGCCCCCTCCTCCTCCTATACACAGCATACGCCTCCTCCTCATACACCGTATACAGCATATGCTCCCTCCTCCTCCTATACACAACATACGCCTCCTCCTATGTATAGTATACAGCATACGCCTCCTCCTCATACACTGTATACAGCATACGCCTCCTCCTCATACACTGTATACAGCATACGCCCCCTCCTCCTCCTATACACAGCATACGCCTCCTCCTCATACACTGTATACAGCATATGCTCCCTCCTCCTCCTATACACAGTATACGCCTCCTCCTATATACAGTATACAGCATACGCCCCCTCCTCCTCCTATACACAGCATACGCCTCCTCCTCATACACTGTATACAGCAAATGCCCCCTCCTCCTCCTATACACAGCATATGCCTCCTCCTATATACAGCATACGCCTCCTCCTCATGCACTGTATACAGCAAATGCCCCCTCCTCCTCCTATACACAGCATACGCCTCCTCCTCATACACTGTATACAGCAAATTCCCCCTCCTCCTCCTATACACAGCATACGCCTCCTCCTCATACACTGTATACAGCATATGCTCCCTCTCCTCTCCTATATACAGCATACGCCTCCTCCTCATACACTGTATACAGCATATGCCCCCTCCTCCTCCTATACACAGCATACGCCTCCTCCTCATACACCGTATACAGTATACGCCTCCTCCTCCTCCTATACACAGCATACGCCTCCTCCTATGTATAGTATACAGCATACGCCTCCTCCTCATACACTGTATACAGCATACGCCCCCTCCTCCTCCTATACACAGCATACGCCTCCTCCTCATACACTGTATACAGCATACGCCCCCTCCTCCTCCTATACACAGCATACACCTCCTCCTATATACAGCATACGCCTCCTCCTATATACAGTATACGCCCCCTCCTCCTATACACAGCATACGCCTCCTCCTCATACACCATATACAGCATACGCCCCCTCCTCCTCCTATACACAGCATACACCTCCTCCTATATACAGCATACGCCTCCTCCTATATACAGTATACGCCCCCTCCTCCTCCTATACACAGCATACGCCTCCTCCTCATACACCATATACAGCATACGCCCCCTCCTCCTCCTATACACAGCATACGCCTCCTCCTCATACACTGTATACAGCATATGCTCCCTCCTCCTCCTATACACAGTATACGCCTCCTCCTATATACAGTATACAGCATACGCCCCCTCCTCCTCCTATACACAGCATACGCCTCCTCCTCATACACAGTATACAGCATACGCCCCCTCCTCCTCCTATACACAGCATACGCCTCCTCCTCATGCACTGTATACAGCAAATGCCCCCTCCTCCTCCTATACACAGCATACGCCTCCTCCTCATACACTGTATACAGCAAATGCCCCCTCCTCCTCCTATACACAGCATACGCCTCCTCCTATATACAGCATACGCCTCCTCCTCATACACTGTATACAGCATATGCTCCCTCCTCCTCCTATATACAGCATACGCCTCCTCCTATATACAGTATACAGCATATGCCCCCTCCTCATACACTGTATACAGCATATGCCCCCTCCTCCTCCTATAACACAGCATACGCCTCCTCCTCATACACCGTATACAGCATACGCCTCCTCCTCCTATACACAGCATACGCCTCCTCCTCATACACCGTATACAGCATATGCTCCCTCCTCCTCCTATACACAGCATACGCCTCCTCCTATGTATAGTATACAGCATACGCCCCCTCCTCCTCCTATACACAGCATACGCCTCCTCCTCATACACTGTATACAGCATACGCCCCCTCCTCCTCCTATACACAGCATACACCTCCTCCTATATACAGCATACGCCTCCTCCTATATACAGTATACGCCCCTCTCCTCCTACTATACACAGCATACGCCTCCTCCTCATACACCATATACAGCATACGCCCCCTCCTCCTCCTATACACAGCATGCGCCTCCTCCTATACACAGCATACGCCTCCTCCTATATACAGTATACGCCCCTCCTCCTCCTATACACAGCATACGCCTCCTCCTCATACACCGTATACAGCATATGCTCCCTCCTCCTCCTATACACAGCATACGCCTCCTCCTATGTATAGTATACAGCATACGCCTCCTCCTCATACACTGTATACAGCATACGCCCCCTCCTCCTCTTATACACAGCATACGCCTCCTCCTCATACACTGTATACAGCATATGCTCCCTCCTCCTACCTATACACAGTATACGCCTCCTCCTATATACAGTATACAGCATACGCCTCCTCCTCATACACTGTATACAGCAAATGCCCCCTCCTCCTCCTATACACACATGCATAATATGCCCCCCTCCTACCTAGCTCTCATAACTGTATACAGCATGCCCCCCCTCCTCCTCTCCTCTATACACAGCATACGCCTCCTCCTCATACACTGTATACAGCAATCGCCCCCTCCTCCTCCTATATACACAGCATACGCCTCCTCCTCATACACTGTATACAGCATATGCCCCCTCCCATCGCTCCTCCTATATACAGCATACGCCTCCTCCTCTCATTAACACAGCCTTTATACAGCATACGCCCCCTCCTCCTCCTATATACAGCATACCCCTCTCTACCGTATGCATCCCTCCTATTTTACAGCATACGCCTCCCTTACAATCCTCATTCAACATGTATACAGCATATGCCCCCTTCCTTCCATCCTCTCCATACTTATACAGCATACGCCCCCTCCTCCTCCTATATACAGCATACGCCTCCTCCTCATTACACTGTATACAGCATATGCCCCCTCCTCCTCTTATACACAGCATACGCCTCCTCCTATATACAGCATACGCCTCCTCCTCATACACTGTATACAGCATATGCCCCTCCCTCTTATAACGCATACGCCTCTCCTATATACAGCATACGCCTCCTCCTCATACACTGTATACAGCATACGCCCCTCCTCCTCCTATATACAGCTCCTCAACACTATACGCACCTCCTCCTCATACCTCTACAGTATACAGCATATGCCCCCTCCTCCTCTTATACACAGCATACGCCTCCTCCTATATACAGCATACGCCTCCTCCTCATACACTGTATACAGCATATGCCCCCTCCTCCTCTTATACACAGCATACGCCTCCTCCTATATACAGTATACGCCTCCTCCTCATACACTGTATACAGCATACGCCCCCTCCTCCTATACACAGCATACGCCTCCTCCTATGTATAGTATACAGCATACGCCTCCTCCTCATACACTGTATACAGCATATGCCCCCTCCTCCTCTTTATACACAGCATACGCCTCCTCCTATATACAGTATACAGCATACGCCTCCTCCTCATACACTGTATACAGCATATGCCCCCTCCTCCTCTTATACACAGCATACGCCTCCTCCTATATACAGCATACGCCTCCTCCTCACACACTGTATACAGCATACGCCCCCTCCTCCTCCTATATACAGCATACGCCCCCTCCTCCTCCTATATACAGCATACGCCTCCTCCTCATACACTGTATACAGCATATGCCCCCTCCTCCTCTTATACACAGCATACGCCTCCTCCTATATACAGCATACGCCTCCTCCTCATACACTGTATACAGCATATGCCCCCTCCTCCTCTTATACACAGCATACGCCTCCTCCTATATACAGTATACGCCTCCTCCTCATACACTGTATACAGCATACGCCCCCTCCTCATACACAGCATACGCCTCCTCCTATGTATAGTATACAGCATACGCCTCCTCCTCATACACTGTATACAGCATATGCCCCCTCCTCCTCTTATACACAGCATACGCCTCCTCCTATATACAGTATACAGCATACGCCTCCTCCTCATACACTGTATACAGCATATGCCCCCTCCTCCTCTTATACACAGCATACGCCTCCTCCTATATACAGTATACAGCATACGCCTCCTCCTATATACAGCATACGCCTCCTCCTCATACACTGTATACAGCATATGCCCCCTCCTCCTCTTATACACAGCATATGCCCCCTCCTCCTCATACACCGTATACAGCATACGCCTCCTCCTATATACAGCATACGCCTCCTCCTCCTCCTATACACAGCATACACCTCCTCCTTTATACAGCATACGCCTCCTCCTATATACAGCATACGCCTCCTCCTCCTCCTATACACAGCATACGCCTCCTCCTCATACACCGTATACAGCATATGCTCCCTCCTCCTCCTATACACAGCATACGCCTCCTCCTATGTATAGTATACAGCATACGCCTCCTCCTCCTCCTATACACAGCATACACCTCCTCCTATACACAGCATACGCCTCCTTTTCATACTCCGTATACAGCATACGCCCCCTCCTCCTCCTCCTATACACAGCATACGCCTCCTCCTATATACAGCATACGCCTCCTTTTCATACTCCGTATACAGCATACGCCCCCTCCTCCTCCTCCTATACACAGCATACGCCTCCTCCTATATACAGCATATGCCTCCTCCTCATACACCGTATACAGCATATGCTCCCTCCTCCTCCTATACACAGCATACGCCTCCTCCTATGTATAGTATACAGCATACGCCCCCTCCTCCTCCTCCTATACTGTGTTGCCCCCTCAGCTTATATATTTTTGGGTCCTCACCGTTTTGCACACGCCATGGAGCAGAATCTCTTGGATCGTTTAAACTTGTACTCAAAGTCCACTCGACCACAGAGCTCGCACTTCAGTTTGGGGGGATTGACCTCGTCTTTGGACACTGGTGGGAAAAGAATAAAAATGAGTGAGAAGCTGTGTGTCTATGGACGGGTCTGGACTGCGGCAGTGCAGACTGTTAGCCTTTGGGTCAAGTGTATGGACCCACTCACCTGCTGTGAAGGTTTCCTCCATCTCGGAGTCGGTGGTTGTGTTGGCGTCTTGCTGGGGCAGTTTTTCCGTCTGTTGTTTCTCCTGTGACCCCGGTAGAGAAGAGCGCCCACCATGTTACACATGAGCAGCTGCAATAGGTGAGCGTCCTGCGGGGAGCTGGGACACTGGTCACTGCACAGGATGGGACGGCCGGACAAGGGGCAGCTGCTGCAGATAGGAGGTGACCGTCCTGCGGGGAGCCAGAGCACAATGCCATACGGGGGGGGGGGGGAACAGCCGCAGTTAGGAGGTGACCGTCCTGCGGGGAGTCAGGACACCGGATGCTGCACAGGGTGGGACGGCCGGACTGGGAAAGCTGCTGCAGCACCTCACTGATACACAGAAGCTTTCTGATCCTGGGAGAATATCGTGACCTCCTGAATGTATTCTAGGATCTCTGGTCCCTGTCCGAGCTCTGACCTGCAGTGATGGAGGTCAGATATATTGTAACGAGGCCTCATCACTGCTCAGTTTGGGAGGTGTAGTGCACCCTACACATGAATGGATGGGCATCACCCATCATTCTCCCTGAACGCCCACCTTCCACTGACCACCATTGGGGTAGAGGGTCTTCAGCGCCCATCTGGGCTGTTGCCCCCGCACACAGTGTCATATAGGTGTGTAGTGAATGTGTACTCACCTCGCGGACAGGTCTGCTCCGGTGCGACTGCAAAAGTAAAGAGAAGAGTGAGAAGAATGTGGGCAGCAGGGGAGTTGCACTAGACTACTCTTCCCCAACCATTAAGCCCCCCATACCGGGAATGGCTGGGCTCCCTCCTGGATCACGAAGCCTTCAATGACGTGGGTGAGGATCTGCGGCCTGACGGCGGCTGGCGGTGGTTTGACCTCACCGTTCTGCGGGGTATTGCCAGTGGCAGCAGCTGGGATTGGAGATGAACCATTTCCTGATGTCATGTCCAGAGCAGGGCAGGAGCCCGGGGGAGCGGAGTCTGTGGACAGAAGGAGGCAGCATGAGACCCTACATATGACCCCACATCGCCCCAATGATGCAGCATGAGACCCTACATATGACCCCACATCGCCCCAATGATGCAGCATGAGACACCACACGTGACCCCACATCGCCCCAATAATGCAGCATGAGACCCTACATATGACCCCACATCGCCCCAATGATGCAGCATGAGACCCTACATATGACCCCCCCCACCTCACTCTAAGACCCCGCATGTCACCCCAATGATGCAGAATGAGACACCACACGTGACCCCACCTGACCCCAACGATGCAGCACGAGACACCACACGTGACCCCACCTGGCCCCAACGATGCAGAATGAGACACCACACGTGACCCCACCTGACCCCAACGATGCAGAATGAGACACCACACGTGACCCCACCTGACCCCAACGATGCAGCATGAGACACCACACGTGACCCCACCTGACCCCAACGATGCAGAATGAGACACCACACGTGACCCCACCTGACCCCAACGATGCAGAATGAGACACCACACGTGACCCCACCTGACCCCAACGATGCAGAATGAGACACCACACGTGACCCCACCTGACCCCAACGATGCAGCATGAGACACCACACGTGACCCCACCTGGCCCCAACGATGCAGCATGAGACACCACACGTGACCCCACCTGGCCCCCAGATATCAGCGGGGGTGGGGAGTACAGGGGCAGGTCCAGATATCAGCGGGGGTGGGGAGTACGGGGGAAGGTCCAGATATCAGTGGGGGTGGGGAGTACGGGGGCAGATAGTTATCAGCGGGGGTGGGGAGTACTGGGGCAGGTCCAGATATCAGTGGGGGTGGGGAGTACTGGGACAGGTCCAGATATTAGTGGGGGATGGGAGTACTGGGACAGGTCCAGATATTAGTGGGGGAGGGGGGTACTGAGGAAGGCCCAGATATCAGCGAGGGAAGGAGGGAACTGGGGGAGGTCCAGTTATCAGTGGGGGATGGGAGTACTGGGGCAGATCCGGATATCAGCAGGGGATGGGGAATAATAAGGCAGGTCCAGATATCAGGGGGGGAATACTGGGGCAGTTCCAGGTATCAGTGGGGGATGGGAGTACTAGGGCGAGTCCAGATATGAGCAGGGGAAGGAGGGAACTTGGGCAGGCCCAGTTATCAGTGGGGGGGCCATCATACTTTTTGGAGAGCTACTTGGGGGCCATCATACTGTGTGTGTGGAGGGCTACGCGGGGACCATCATACTGTGTGTGGGGAGGGCTACGCGGGGGACCATCATACTGTGTGTGTGGAGGGCTACGCGGGGGACCATCATACTGTGTGTGTGGAGGGCTACGCGGGGACCATCATACTGTGTGTGTGGAGGGCTACGCGGGGACCATCATACTGTGTGTGTGGAGGGCTACGCGGGGGACCATCATACTGTGTGTGTGGAGGGCTACGCGGGGGACCATCATACTGTGTGTGGGGAGGGCTACGCGGGGGCCCATCATACTGTGTGTGGGGAGGGCTACGCGGGGGCCCATCATACTGTGTGTGGGGAGGGCTACGCGGGGGCCCATCATACTGTGTGTGGGGAGGGCTACACGGGGGCCATCATACTGTGTGTGGGGAGGGCTACACGGGGGCCATCATACTGTGTGTGGGGAGGGCTACGCGGGGGCCATCATACTATGTGTGTGGAGGGCTACGCGGGGGACCATCATACTGTGTGTGGGGAGGGCTACGCGAGGGCCATCATACTGTGTGTGTGGAGGGCTACGCGGGGGCCATCATACTGTGTGTGTGGAGGGCTACGCGGGGGCCATCATACTGTGTGTGTGGAGGGCTACGCGGGGGACCATCATACTGTGTGTGTGGAGGGCTACGCGGGGGACCATCATACTGTGTGTGTGGAGGGCTACGCGGGGGCCATCATACTGTGTGTGTGGAGGGCTACGCGGGGGCCATCACACTGTGTGTGTGGAGGGCTACGCGGGGGGCCATCATACAGTGTGTGGAGGGCTACGCGGGGGCCATCACACTGTGTGTGGAGGGCTACGCGGGGGCAATCACACTGTTTGTGTGGAGGGCTACGCGGGGGCCATCACACTGTGTGTGTGGAGGGCTACGCGGGGGCCATCACACTGTGTGTGTGGAGGGCTACGCGGGGGGCCATCATACAGTGTGTGGAGGGCTACGCGGGGGCCATCACACTGTGTGTGGAGGGCTACGCGGGGGCAATCACACTGTTTGTGGAGGGCTACGCGGGGGCCATCATACAGTGTGTGGAGGGCTACGCGGGGGCCATCATACTGTGTGTGGAGGGCTACGCGGGGGCCATCACACTGTGTGTGTGGAGGGCTACGCAGGGGCCATCCATCACACTGTGTGTGTGGAGGGCTACGCGGGGGCCATCACACTGTGTGTGTGGAGGGCTACGCGGGGGCCATCACACTGTGTGTGTGGAGGGCTACGCGGGGGCCATCACACTGTGTGTGTGGAGGGCTACGCGGGGGCCATCACACTGTGTGTGTGGAGGGCTATGCGGGGACCATCATACTGTGTGTGGAGGGCTACGCGGGGACCATCATACTGTGTGTGGAGGATTATGTGGGGCCATCATAATGTGTGTGGAGGGCTTTGCGGGGGCCATCATACTATTTGAAGGGCTATGTGGGGCCATTATACTGTATGGATAACTATCATACTATTTGGAGGGCTATGCTGGGGTCTTCACACTATTTAGGGGGCTACATTGGGGGACATTACACTGCGTGTGGAGGGTACGATATAGAAACTCACTGAGGGGGGATTACACTGTGTGAGTGGGAGTAGGATTTAGACGTTGTGTTCCACCGCTGGGAAGGGCCACATGTGGCCCTCACACCAAATAGCTATTACAGCATTTCAGGTTTGTACTGAACTTTATCACAATCTGGAATATAAATATATTTGTAGTTCAGTTTCAAGGTTTTGTACACATGTGAAATAAAGTCTCGATGGAGCGGTGGCCCCACATGTGGCCCTTCCTAGGGTTGACCTCTACGTCCTGTCCCCCACTACACGCCGGACACCGAACTGTCCACCTATCCCTCCCCACTACGCTACGCTACGGACACCGACCCGTCCCCCCACTACGCTACGGACACCGACCCGTCCCCCCACTACGCTACGGACACCGACCCGTCCCCCCACTACGCTACGGACACCGACCCGTCCCCCCACTACGCTACGCGCCGGACACCGACCCGTCCCCCCACTACGCTACGCTACGGACACCGACCCGTCCCCCCACTACGCTACGGACACCGACCCGTCCCCCCACTACGCTACGGACACCGACCCGTCCCCCCACTACGCTACGCGCCGGACACCGACCCGTCCCCCCACTACGCTACGCTACGGACACCGACCCGTCCCCCCACTACGCTACGCGCCGGACACCGACCCGTCCCCCCACTACGCTACGAACACCGACCCGTCCCCCCACTACGCTACGCGCCGGACACCGACCCGTCCCCCCACTACGGTCCGGACACCGAACCGTCCCCCCACTACGCTGCGCGCCTGACACCGACCTGTCCCCCCACTACGCTACGTGCCTGACACCGACCTGTCCCCCCACTACGCTACGCGCGGGACACCGACCTGTCCCCCCACTACGCTACGCGCGGGACACCGACCTGTCCCCCCACTACGCTACGCGCGGGACACCGACCTGTCCCCCCACTACGCTACGCGCGGGACACCGACCTGTCCCCCCACTACGCTACGCGCGGGACACCGACCTGTCCCCCCACTACGCTACGCGCGGGACACCGACCTGTCCCCCCACTACGCTACGCGCGGGACACCGACCTGTCCCCCCACTACGCTACGCGCGGGACACCGACCTGTCCCCCCACTACGCTACGCGCGGGACACCGACCTGTCCCCCCACTACGCTACGCGCGGGACACCGACCTGTCCCCCCACTACGCTACGCGCGGGACACCGACCTGTCCCCCCACTACGCTACGCGCGGGACACCGACCTGTCCCCCCACTACGCTACGCGCGGGACACCGACCTGTCCCCCCACTACGCTACGCGCGGGACACCGACCTGTCCCCCCACTACGCTACGCGCGGGACACCGACCTGTCCCCCCACTACGCTACGCGCGGGACACCGACCTGTCCCCCCACTACGCTACGCGCGGGACACCGACCTGTCCCCCCACTACGCTACGCGCGGGACACCGACCTGTCCCCCCACTACGCTACGCGCGGGACACCGACCTGTCCCCCCACTACGCTACGCGCGGGACACCGACCTGTCCCCCCACTACGCTACGCGCGGGACACCGACCTGTCCCCCCACTACGCTACGCGCGGGACACCGACCTGTCCCCCCACTACGCTACGCGCGGGACACCGACCTGTCCCCCCACTACGCTACGCGCGGGACACCGACCTGTCCCCCCACTACGCTACGCGCGGGACACCGACCTGTCCCCCCACTACGCTACGCGCGGGACACCGACCTGTCCCCCCACTACGCTACGCGCGGGACACCGACCTGTCCCCCCCCCCACTACGCTACGCGCGGGACACCGACCTGTCCCCCCCCCCCCCACTACGCTACGCGCCGCCACCGACCTGTCCCCCCCACTATGCTACGCGCCGGACACCGACCTCTCCCCCCACTACGCTACGCGCCGGACATCGACCCGTCCCCCCACTGCGCTACGCGCCGGACACCGACCCGTCCCCCCCAACTACGCTACGCGACGGACAACGACCTCTCCCCCCACTACGCGCCAGACACCGACCTGTCCCCCCACTACGAGCCGGTCACCAACCTGTTCTCTGCACTACGCGCTGAAGACCGACCGGTCCCCCCACTACGCGCCGAACACCAACCTGTCCATCCCCCCAAATGCTGGACACTGACCTGTCCCCCCCGCCTCCCCACTACGCACCGGACACTGACCGCTCCCCCCAGTACGCGCCGGACACCGACCTGTCCATTACCCCACATGCTGGACACTGACCTGTAGGACACTTTGTGGTCAGCGGCTTCTCCACATCTATGGACATTCATGAGAAGGTTACACATGGGCCGCATGAGAGCAACTGCCCCCAGACACCCGTACACCTGCCATCATGGTGACCCAAATGTCCTGTTTGGTGGAGGCTGGGAGTCGGAGCCTCTGTGGTGGAGGCTGGGAGTCGGAGCCTCTGCGGTGGAGGCTGGGAGTCGGAGCCTCTGCGGTGGAGGCTGGGAGTCGGAGCCTCTGCGGTGGAGGCTGGGAGTCGGAGCCTCTGCGGTGGAGGCTGGGAGTCGGAGCCTCTGCGGTGGAGGCTGGGAGTCGTACTCTCTGCGGTGGAGGCTGGGAGTCGGAGCCTCTGCGGTGGAGGCTGGGAGTCGGAGCCTCTGCGGTGGAGGCTGGGAGTCGGAGCCTCTGCGGTGGAGGCTGGGAGTCGGAGCCTCTGCGGTGGAGGCTGGGAGTCGGAGCCTCTGCGGTGGAGGCTGGGAGTCGGAGCCTCTGCGGTGGAGGCTGGGAGTCGTACTCTCTGCGGTGGAGGCTGGGAGTCGGAGCCTCTGCGGTGGAGGCTGGGAGTCGGAGCCTCTGCGGTGGAGGCTGGGAGTCGGAGCCTCTGCGGTGGAGGCTGGGAGTCGGAGCCTCTGCGGTGGAGGCTGGGAGTCGGAGCCTCTGCGGTGGAGGCTGGGAGTCGGAGCCTCTGCGGTGGAGGCTGGGAGTCGGAGCCTCTGCGGTGGAGGCTGGGAGTCGGAGTTTCTGCGGTGGAGGCTGGGAGTCGGAGCCTCTGCGGTGGAGGCTGGGAGTCGGAGCCTCTGCGGTGGAGGCTGGGAGTCGGAGCCTCTGCGGTGGAGGCTGGGAGTCGGAGCCTCTGCGGTGGAGGCTGGGAGTCGGAGCCTCTGCGGTGGAGGCTGGGAGTCGTACTCTCTGCGGTGGAGGCTGGGAGTCAGAGCCTCTGTGGTGGAGGCTGGGAGTCGTACCTCTTTGTTGTGATCCTGGTGGTGTTGAAGCAGCTCAGGAAAGTGCTGGTCCCGGCCTAGGACTCCACATTGTCCACACGGCCCAAACAATGAATGAGAGGCTCAGCCCTTTGTGAGTCGTCGCCCCTCACATTCCTCCTCCTCCAATCCCACAGGCAAAACAAGAGGGAGGAGGAGGAGGAGGCGACCAGCAGCTGCTACAAGAAAGACAGCTGTCCACCGCCATGTATCCAGCAGCTGTCAGTGCCCAAACTGGGTCTCCCCCCCTCAAACCAGGACACCAACACCCCCCTCCGGTTTGGCACCCACACACACACATCTCACCCCAAAACCGGGATAGCCTCACACCGCAAACTGGGACACCCACACACATCACCCCCAAACCAGGGCACCAACACACCTCACACCGCAAACCGGGGCACCCATACACACCACCCCCCAAACCAGGACACCCACACACACCACCCCCCAAACCGGGGCACCCACACACATCACCCCCAAACCAGGGCACCAACACACCTCACACCGCAAACCAGGACACCCACACACACCACCCCCCAAACTGGGACACCCACACACATCATCCCCAAACCAGGGCACCAACACACATCACCCCCCAAACCGGGGCACCCATACACACCACCCCCCAAACCAGGACACCCACACACACCACCCCCCAAACCGGGGCACCCACACACATCACCCCCAAACCAGGGCACCAACACACCTCACACCGCAAACCAGGACACCCACACACACCACCCCCCAAACCGGGGCACCCACACACATCACCCCCAAACCGGGGCACCAACACACCTCACACCCCAAACCAGGGCACCCACACACATCACACACCAAACCAGGGCACCCACACACATCACCCCCTAAACCAGGGCACCAACACACCTCAACACCCCAAACCAGGGCACCAACACACCTCACACCGCAAACCGGGACACCAACACATCTCACATCGCAAACCAGGACACCCATACACACTACCAAACCAGGGCACACACACACACACACATCACCCCTCAAAACAGGGCACCCACACACCTCACACCCTAAACTGGGACACCAACACATCTCACACTGCAAAGCGTAACACCATACACACTACTGCCCAAACCAGGGCACATACACACATCACCCCCCAAACCAGGGCACCCACACACCTCACTCCCCAAACCAGGACACCCATAGACATCATCCCCCAAACCGGGACACCCATAGACATCATCCCCCAAACCGGGGCACATACACACATCACCCCCCAAACCGGGGCATCCACACACCTCACCCCCCAAACCGGGGCACCCACACACATCACCCACCAAACCGGGACACCCATAGACATCATCCCCCAAACCGGGACACCCATACACACTAATCCCCAAACTAGGACACCCATACACACTATCCCCCAAACCAGGACACCCATACACTCTACCATCCAAACTGGGACACCCTTACACACTACCCCCCAAACCAGGACACCCATACACACTACCCTCCAAACCGGGACACCCATAGACATCACCCCCCAAACCAGGATACCCACACACATCACCCCCCCAAACTGGGACACCCATACACATTACCCTCCAAACCGGGGCACAAACACAAACATCTCTCCCCAAATGGGACACCCATACACACTACTCCCCAAACCGGGACACCAACACATCTCTCACCGCAAACCAGGACACCCATATACACTACCACCAACACCGGGAGAACCATAAACATCACCTTCCAAACCGGGACACCCATATACACTACCCCCCAAACTGGGACACATCCCCCCCCAAACCGAGGAACCCACATACCCCACACACCCAAATCGGGACACCCACACATCTCACACCTCAAACTGGGACACCCATACACACTACCCCCCAAACTGGGACACCCATACACACTACCCCCCAAACCGGGACACCCATAGACATCACCCCCCAAACCGAGACACCCATAGACATCACCCCCCCAAACTGGGATGCCCATACACACTCCCAAACCGGGACAACCCATACACACTCCCAAACTGGGCCACCCACACACATCACCCCCCAAACCAAGACACCAACACATCTCGCACCGCAAACCAGGACACCCATATACACTACCCCCCAAACCGGAACAGCCATATACTCCCAAACTGGGACACCCACACACATCACCCCCCTAAACCGGGACACCAACACATCTCACACCGTAAACCGGGACACACACACACCCTAACCGAGCTGGTAGGAGGGCAATTATACACACTACTATGAGGTGGACACATCCCGCACCCCCTGCAGCCCTGGCTGACAACAGACACAACCTAGGGCCTCATGTGATGGGGGTGTTGGGCACTGTTGTGGTGTTCATCCGAGGGGCCGTACAGTAGCCGGTTTGGGTCTCGGTGGTCTTGGGTCTTCTGGACACCAGTTCTGTGTTTTCCATTTCTTCAATAACAGATCAGACACAGTGCAGCTGACCTGGATCAGACCCCACCGATCAAAGCAGCAGTGTAAAGCATGGGGGATTCAGAGTACTGCAGGCCGGTGTCAGCCAGGTAATAGTGTGGCGCCCCTGCGACCAGGGTGGCCACATAGGGAACTGCAGCCAGGTAGAAAGTAAGACAGTTTGTGTAACAAACACCCACATGGACATCCCACACACCACTAGGCGGCAGCACCCAACCCGGAGCCCGGAACTCTAGGCGGGCAAGGGGTGGTGGGTTTAGAGGAAAGTGGGTGCGAACGCATGTAGGTCAGGTGACAGAGAGAACAAATAGAGGAGAAAGAGGAGGAAGGAGTCAGTAGGCCACAGTAGGCAGAGAAGCAAAGACCGAGTCGGCCAAGGCTGCCGAACAGAAAAGACCCAGAGTAGGCCAGAGTGAGCCGAGCAGCACAGACTCCTGAAAGACACACACGTCCCGGTGGAGACGCAGAATCCAGAGTCACAGAAACCATGGAGAGAAAGCTCGTCCATAGCCCAGGGGAGTGTGAGGACAGAGACCGGACCAGCAGTACTGGGTCCGAGGAACACGGCAGCACTGACTAACTGGAGGAGAAGTTTTCCCTGATATGTGCTGGAGTCACACGGGTGAGAAGGAGTCTGGTAACACCTTGCAGGAAAGGGTTACTGCAGGCTAAGCACACACCAGAGTGTCGGCTCTGGAGCAGTACCCCGGTCCGGTACCGAGTACCCCGTCCCAGTGGGCTCCGCAATAGAGCCCAGGTAGGAGCAGGGACATGATGGCAACAGCAGAGTACTGCCCGGTCTGTGGGGGACGGGGACTGCCTAATCTGTGGGGGACAGGGACTGCCCGGTCTGTGGGGGACGGGGACTGCCTAATCTGTGGGGGACGGGGACTGCCCGGGTCTGTGGGGGACGGGGACTGCCCGGGTCTGTGGGGGACGGGGACTGCCTAATCTGTGGGGGACGGGGACTGCCCGGGTCTGTGGGGGACGGGGACTGCCCGGGTCTGTGGGGGACGGGGACTGCCCGGGTCTGTGGGGGACGGGGACTGCTTGATCTGTGGGGGACGGGGACTGCTCAATCTGTGGGGAGGGGGACTGCCCCGTCTGTGGGGAGGGGGACTGCCCATCTGTGGGGTACGGGTGCTGCCCAGTCTGTGGGGGAGGGGTGTCAGCACCTCCAGATGGCATAGCACACATCAGTGGCCTCACACCTGACGTCAGGGGCTCATTCTCTATGTATGAGGGTCCCAGTCATCTGATGATTATTTTATGAGTGCGTTCTGTAGCCACGTCCTAAGTGCAGGAGGGGGGAGTAGCCATACACTGTGCCCCCACACACTGTCACCTCCCATCTGTAGTGGTGTCAGGTACTGCAATGCCCCTCCTGTCTGTGGTTGTGTCCAGGAACTGCAGCGCCCCTCCCATCTGTGGTCACATCCAGGTACTGCGGCGTTGCTTCCATCTGTGTTTATGTAGTGTACTGCAGTGCACTTCCCTTCTGTAGTTGTGTCCAGATACTGCAGCGCCCCTCCAATTTGTGGTTATATCGAGTACTGCAGCCCTCCTCCTCTCTGTGGTCACATCCAGGTAATGCAGTCCTCCTCCCATCAGTGGTTGTATCTGGTACTGCAGCACCCCTCCTGTATGTGGTGTCGGGTAATGCAGCGCCCCTCTCGTCTGTTTCCGTCTAGGTACTGCATCGCCCCTCCTGACTGTGGTTGTGTCAGGTACTGCAGCGCCCCTCCCGACTGTGGTTGTATCGGGTACTGCAGCGCCCCTCCCTCTGTAGTCACATTCAGGTACTGCAGCACCCCTCTCGTCTGTGGTTATGTCAGGTACTGCAGTGCCATTCCAGTCTGTGGTTATATCGGGTACTGCAGCGCCCTCCATCTGTAACTGTGTTGGGTACTGCAGCGCCCGTCCTTGTCTGTGGTTCTGTCAGGTACTGCAGCACCCGCCTCGTCTTGTGGTCATATCCAGGTACTGCAGCGCCCCTCCCATTTGTGGTCGTGTCTGGTACTGCAGCGCCCCTCCCATCTGTGGCAATGTCTAGGTACTGCAGCGCCCCTCCCATCTGTGGTCATATCCAGGTACTGCAGCGCCCCTCCCATCTGTGGTCGTGTCTGGTAATGCAGCGCCCCTCCCATCTGTGGCAATGTCTAGGTACTGCAGCGCCCCTCCCATCTGTGGTCGTGTCTGTAATGCAGCGCCCCTCCCATCTGTGGCAATGTCTAGGTGCTGCAGCGCCCCTCCCATCTGTGGCAATGTCTAGGTACTGCGGTGCCTTCCAGTCTGTGGTTATGCAGCACTTCTCCCTTGTTTTGCTGATATTTTTGATAAAGAGGCTTGGATCAGACTTTAAAAAAGATAATCCAGTAAGGCCCCGTCACATAGGCGGATGTTTTCGCGGGATGCATCTGCCGCAACCGGCAAAACCGCACTTGCCGCAAACCCCATAGACAATGCATGGACAATGCACGTGACTTGCCGGATCGGCGATGGAAGTGCGGCCGTTAGGGGAAGATGCGGTAAATCTGCCGGATGTTCAAAAAACGCCAAAGTGAAAGGGGAATAATTGTATGAAAAAGGCAAATCTAGAACACAACATGACAGCAACGGTATGTGATAGCGCTATATAATCACAATACAACGGTGCTGACATCACATCATGACCAGGTATCAATACATCATGAGAAGCACAAGGAAGACAGAGCAATCAGGGGGAAGCACTGCAGTCACATATAATTCTTAGGCCCCTTTCAGATCTATACGTCTGCTGCGTTTTGCTTCATTTGCACTCAATTGGTGGCTCAGTGGTTAGCACTGTATATGATGGCTCAGTGGTTAGCACTGTATATGGTGGCTCAGTGGTTAGCACTGTATATGGTGGCTCAGTGGTTAGCACTGTGTATGATGGCTCAGTGGTTAGCACTGCGCGGTGGCTCAGTGGTTAGCACTGTATATGGTGGCTCAGTGGTTAGCACTGTATACGGTGGCTCAGTGGTTAGCACTGTACATGGTGGCTCAGTGGTTAGCACTGTATATGGTGGCTCAGTGGTTAGCATTGTATACAGTGGCTCAGTGGGTAGCGCTGTATATGGTGGCTCAGTGGTTAGCACTGTATGGTGGCTCAGTGGTTAGCACTGTATATGGTGGCTCAGTGGTTAGCACTGTATATGGTGGCTCAGTGGTTAGCACTGTATATGGTGGCTCAGTGGTTAGCACTGTATATGGTGGCTCAGTGGTTAGCACTGTATACGGTGGCTCAGTGGTTAGCACTGTATATGGTGGCTCAGTGGGTAGCGCTGTATATGGTGGCTCAGTGGTTAGCACTGTATGGTGGCTCAGTGGTTAGCACTGTATATGGTGGCTCAGTGGTTAGCACTGTATATGGTGGCTCAGTGGTTAGCACTGTATATGGTGGCTCAGTGGTTAGCACTGTATACGGTGGCTCAGTGGTTAGCACTGTATACGGTGGCTCAGTGGTTAGCACTGTATATGGTGGCTCAGTGGTTAGCACTGTATACGGTGGCTCAGTGGTTAGCCCTGTATATGGTGGGTCAGTGGTTAGCACTGTATATGGTGGCTCAGTGCTTAGCACTGTATATGGTGGCTCAGTGGTTAGCACTGTATGGTGGCTCAGTGGTTAGCGCTGTATACGGTGGCTCAGTGGTTAGCACTGTATATGGTGGCTCAGTGGTTAGCACTGTATATGGTGACTCAGTGGTTAGCACTGTATATGGTAGCTCAGTGGTTAGCACTGTATATGGTGGCTCAGTGGTTAGCACTGTATATGGTGGCTCAGTGGTTAGCACTGTATATGGTGGCTCAGTGGTTAGCACTGTATACGGTGGCTCAGTGGTTAGCACTGTATACGGTGGCTCAGTGGTTAGCACTGTATACGGTGGCTCAGTGGTTAGCACTGTATATGGTGGCTCAGTGGTTAGCACTGTATATGGTGGCTCAGTGGTTAGCACTGTTTACGGTGGCTCAGTGGTTAGCCCTGTATATGGTGGGTCAGTGGTTAGCACTGTATATGGTGGCTCAGTGGTTAGCACTGTATATAGTGGCTCAGTGGTTAGCACTGTATACGGTGGCTCAGTGGTTAGCACTGTATATGGTGGCTCAGTGGTTAGCACTGTATATGGTGGCTCAGTGGTTAGCACTGTATGGTGGCTCAGTGGTTAGCACTGTATATGGTGGCTCAGTGGTTAGCACTGTATATGGTGGCTCAGTGGTTAGCACTGTATATGGTGGCTCAGTGGTTAGCACTGTATATGGTGGCTCAGTGGTTAGCACTGTATGGTGGCTCAGTGGTTAGCACTGTATATGGTGGCTCAGTGGTTAGCACATGTATATGGTGGCTCAGTGGTTAGCACTGTATATGGTGGCTCAGTGGTTAGCACTGTATATGGTGGCTCAGTGGTTAGCACTGTATATGGTGGCTCAGTGGTTAGCACTGTATACGGTGGCTCAGTGGTTAGCACTGTATATGGTGGCTCAGTGGTTAGCACTGTATACGGTGGCTCAGTGGTTAGCCCTGTATTGGGTCAGTGTTGCACTGTATGGTGGCTCAGTGGTTAGCACTGTATATGGTGGCTCAGTGGTTAGCACTGTATAGGTGGCTCAGTGTTAGCACTGTAATGGTGGTCATGTTAGCACTGTATACGGTGGCTCAGTGGTTAGCACTGTATATGGTGGCTCAGTGGTTAGCACTGTATAGGGGCTCAGTGGTTAGCACTGTATATGTGGCTCAGTGGTTAGCACTGTATATGGTGGTAGTGGTAGCACTGTATATGGTGGCTCAGTGGTTAGCACTGTAATTCGGTGGCTCAGTGGTTAGCACTGTATATGGTGGCTCAGTGGTTAGCACTGTATATGGTGGCTCAGTGGTTAGCACTGTATAGTGGGTCAGGTTAGCACTGTATATGGTGGCTCAGTGGTTAGCACTGTATATGGTGGCTCAGTGGTTAGCACTGTTATGGTGGCTCAGTGGTTAGCCTGTATATGGTGGCTCAGTGGTTAGCACTGTATATGGTGGCTCAGTGGTTAGCACTGTATATGGTGGCTCAGTGGTTAGCACTGTATATGGTGGCTCAGTGGTTAGCACTGTATAGGTGGCTCAGTGGTTAGCACTGTATATGGTGGCTCAGTGGTTAGCACTGTATATGGTGGCTCAGTGGTTAGCACTGTATATGGTGGCTCAGGTTAGACTGATATGTGGCTAGTGGTTATATGGATATGCTCAGTGGTTAGCACGTGTATAGGTGGCTCAGTGGTTAGCACTGTATATGGTGGCTCAGTGGTTAGCACTGTATATGGTGGCTCAGTGGTTAGCACTGTATATGGTGGCTCAGTGGTTTAGCACTGTATATGGTGGCTCAGTGGTTAGCACTGTATATAGTGGCTCAGTGGTTAGCACTGTATATGGTGGCTCAGTGGTTAGCACTGTAGTATAGTGTTGTGGCTCAGTGGTTAGCACTGTATATGGTGGCTCAGTGGTGTTGCACTGTATATGGTGGCTCAGTGGTTAGCACTGTATATGGTGGCTCAGTGGTTAGCACTGTATATGGTGGCTCAGTGTAGCACTGTATTGCCATGGTAGCACTGTATATGGTGGCTCAGTGGTTAGCACTGTATATGGTGGCTCAGTGGTTAGCACTGTATATGGTGGCTCAGTGGTTAGCACTGTATATGGTGGCTCAGTGGTTAGCACTGTATATGGTGGCTCAGTGGTTAGCACTGTATACGGTGGCTCAGTGGTTAGCACTGTATATGGTGGCTCAGTGGTTAGCACTGTATGGTGGCTCAGTGGTTAGCACTGTATATGGTGGCTCAGTGGTTAGCACTGTATATGGTGGCTCAGTGGTTAGCACTGTATACGGTGGCTCAGTGGTTAGCACTGTATATGGTGGCTCAGTGGTTAGCACTGTATATGGTGGCTCAGTGGTTAGCACTGTATATGGTGGCTCAGTGGTTAGCACTGTATACGGTGGCTCAGTGGTTGGCACTGTATACTGGTGGCTCAGTGGTTAGCACTGTATATGGTGGCTCAGTGGTTAGCACTGTATATGGTGGCTCAGTGGTTAGCACTGTATATGGTGGCTCAGTGGTTAGCACTGTATATGGTGGCTCAGTGGTTAGCACTGTATATGGTGGCTCAGTGGTTAGCACTGTATATGGTGGCTCAGTGGTTAGCACTGTATACGGTGGCTCAGTGGTTAGCACTGTATACGGTGGCTCAGTGGTTAGCACTGTATATGGTGGCTCAGTGGTTAGCACTGTATATGGTGGCTCAGTGGTTAGCACTGTATATGGTGGCTCAGTGGTTAGCACTGTATATGGTGGCTCAGTGGTTAGCACTGTATAATGGTGGCTCAGTGGTTAGCACTGTATATGGTGGCTCAGTGGTTAGCACTGTATAGGTGGCTCAGTGGTTAGCACTGTATGGTGGCTCAGTGGTTAGCACTGTATGGTGGCTCAGTGGTTAGCACGTATGTGCTCATGTGCATAATGGTGGCTCGTGGTTAGCACTGTATATGGTGGCTCAGTGGTTAGCACTGTTACGGTGGCTCAGTGGTTAGCACTGTATATAGTGGCTCAGTGGTTAGCACTGTATTGGTGGCTCAGTGGTTAGCACTGTATATGGTGGCTCAGTGGTTAGCACTGTATACGGTGGCTCAGTGGTTGCACTGTATATGGTGGCTCAGTGGTTAGCACTGTATATGGTGGCTCAGTGGTTAGCACTGTATAGGTGGCTCAGTGGTTAGCACTGTATAGGTGGCTCAGTAGTTAGCACTGTATAGGTGGCTCACTGGTTAGCATGTATATGGTGGCTCAGTGGTTAGCACTGTATATGGTGGCTCAGTGGTTAGCACTGTATGGTGGCTCAGTGGTTAGCACTGTATATGGTGGCTCAGTGGTTAGCACTGTATAGGTGGCTCAGTGGTTAGCACTGTATATGGTGGCTCAGTGGTTAGCACTGTATATGGTGGCTCAGTGGTTAGCACTGTATATGGTGGCTCAGTGGTTAGCACTGTATACGGTGGCTAGTGGTTAGCACTGTACGGTGGCTCAGTGGTTAGCACTGTATATGGTGGCTCAGTGGTTAGCACTGTATAGGTGGCTCAGTGGTTAGCACTGTATATGGTGGCTCAGTGGTTAGCACTGATATGGTGGCTCAGTGGTTAGCACTGTATTGGTGGCTCAGTGGTTAGCATTGTATGGTGGCTCAGTGGTTAGCACTGTATACGGTGGCTCAGTGGTTAGCACTGTATATGGTGGCTCAGTGGTTAGCACTGTATATGGTGGCTCAGTGGTTAGCACTGTATATGTGTATGAGACGTATGGTGGCTCAGTGGTTAGCACTGTATGGTGGCTCAGTGGTTAGCACTGTATATGGTGGCTCAGTTGTTAGCACTGTATATGGTGGCTCAGTGGTTAGCACTGTATACGGTGGCTCAGTGGTTAGCACTGTATATGGTGGCTCAGTGGTTAGCACTGTATATGGTGGCTCAGTGGTTAGCACTGTATATGGTGGCTCAGTGGTTAGCACTGATATGGTGGCTCAGTGTTAGCACTGTATATGGTGGCTCAGTGGTTAGCACTGTATATGGTGGCTCAGTGGTTAGCACTGTATATGGTGGCTCAGTGGTTAGCACTGTATATGGTGGCTCAGTGGTTAGCACTGTATATGGTGGCTCAGTGGTTAGCACTGTATGGTGGCTCAGTGGTTAGCACTGATATGGTGGCTCAGTGGTTAGCACTGTATGGTGGCTCAGTGGTTAGCACTGTATATGGTGGCTCAGTGGTTAGCACTGTATATGGTGGCTCAGTGGTTAGCACTGTATATGGTGGCTCAGTGGTTAGCACTGTATACGGTGGCTCAGTGGTTAGCACTGTATACGGTGGCTCAGTGGTTAGCACTGTATATGGTGGCTCAGTGGTTAGCACTGTATATGGTGGCTCAGTGGTTAGCACTGTATACGGTGGCTCAGTGGTTAGCACTGTATATGGTGGCTCAGTGGTTAGCACTGTATAGGTGGCTCAGTGGTTAGCACTGTATACGGTGGCTCAGTGGTTAGCACTGTATACGGTGGCTCAGTGTTAGCACTGTATCTGGCTCCAGCTGTTAGCATTGTATGTTCCTCAGTTGGGTTACACTGGTATGGTGTGCTCATTGAGTAACTACTGTATATGGTGCTCAGATGGTTAGCACTGTAATGGTGGTCAGTGTTGCACTTATAGGGGCTCATGGTTAGCAATGTAACTGGTAGTCTGTCCAGTGTTAAGCATGCAGCAGTCGGTGCTCAGTGGTTAGGCAGTATATGGTGGCTCAGCGTTAGCACGTAGTAGGTGGCATCAGTGGTAGCACTGTATATGGGGCTCAGTGGTTAGCCAGCAGCTACACCGGGGCTCAGAGGTAGCACTGTATATACGTGGCTCAGTGGTTACACTGTATAGTGGACTCAGTGGTTAGCACTGTATATGTGGCTCAGTGGTTAGCACTGTATATGGTGGCTCAGTGGTTAGCATTGTATGGTGGCTCAGTGGTTAGCACTGTATACGGTGGCTCAGTGGTTAGCACTGTATATGGTGGCTCAGTGGTTAGCACTGTATATGGTGGCTCAGTGGTTAGCACTGTATATGGTGGCTCAGTGGTTAGCACTGTATATGGTGGCTCAGTGGTTAGCACTGTATGGTGGCTCAGTGGTTAGCACTGTATATGGTGGCTCAGTTGTTAGCACTGTATATGGTGGCTCAGTGGTTAGCACTGTATACGGTGGCTCAGTGGTTAGCACTGTATATGGTGGCTCAGTGGTTAGCACTGTATATGGTGGCTCAGTGGTTAGCACTGTATATGGTGACTCAGTGGTTAGCACTGTATATGGTGGCTCAGTGGTTAGCACTGTATATGGTGGCCTCAGTGGTTAGCACTGTATATGGTGGCTCAGTGGTTAGCACTGTATATGGTGGCTCAGTGGTTAGCACTGTATATGGTGGCTCAGTGGTTAGCACTGTATATGGTGCTCAGTGGTTAGCACTGTATACGGTGGCTCAGTGGTTAGCACTGTATATGGTGGCTCAGTGGTTAGCACTGTATATGGTGGCTCAGTGGTTAGCACTGTATACGGTGGCTCAGTGGTTAGCACTGTATATGGAGGCTCAGTGGTTAGCACTGTATATGGTGGCTCAGTGGTTAGCACTGTATATGGTGGCTCAGTGGTTAGCACTGTATACGGTGGCTCAGTGGTTAGCACTGTATATGGTGGCTCAGTGGTTAGCACTGTATATGGTGGCTCAGTGGTTAGCTCTGTATACGGTGGCTCAGTGGTTAGCACTGTATATGGTGGCTCAGTGGTTAGCACTGTATATGGTGGCTCAGTGGTTAGCACTGTATATGGTGGCTCAGTGGTTAGCACTGTATATGGTGGCTCAGTGGTTAGCACTGAGGTCCTGGGTTCAATTCCCCCCAAGGACATAATCTGCAAGCAGTTTGTATGTTCTCCCTGTGTTTGTGTGGGTTTCCTCCGGGCACTCCGGTTTCCTCCCACATTGACGTAGACATACTGATAGGATGCTTAGATAAGAGGTTCAGCATTACTGATGTATGTAAAGTGCTATGGAATCAATAGCGCTATATAAATGAATAAACATGATAAATCTGTCCAGGATGAATCTGCCAGCCAGTCGGGCTCTGAGGAGGAGGATCTCGAGGATGGCCATCCAGACGACCGCAGCGAGAAAGTTGGGGCACCCGGACCCCGCATGGCGTGGTGGAGTGACCATCAGCATTGGCCGGGAGCTGTGGCCAGCCAAGCAGCTACCACCGGAGGTCAGAGGCAGACTCCCGGTCCCATCTATACTTAGCCGGACTACCTCTATGAACAGTACCTGGCTGAACAAGTGACGCGGGAGGAGTGATGGGCCAGGGAGTTGGAGAACTTACAGGTCTGAACCCAGGCCCGCCGCCAACCACTGGTACCTTCGGACGAGAGAAGGGAAGGTACGGTAACCAGTTTTAATCTGGACAGCAGGTGGTGTTTCGTCCGGGAAGAGGGTCTCTATGAAGAGGTATTAGTGTGGAGGAGGGATGTAGATCCTCACCTTCCAAGGGGCCACCTGGACCAGGACCTTTACCGGATTGACCGTGTCAGCTACGAGAGTCACGCAGGTCCTCGGGGATGGTGTGCCCTGAGTGTACATAGGCTGTAGAGACTCAGGGTACCGTCACACCTGACGATGTCGGCGGTGATTTTTTAGGCAACGCTGGGGTGTGGCCTATCGCCGATGCATCGCCCAATGTGAATGGATGAGGGCGACGCCTTTGAGTGGTCACCTGGTTTCACAGCAGCGCTCTGAAACCAGGCGACCACTCTGGGGCGATGTGTATACATCGCCCCATGTAAATGGGGGACTGCGATCTGCCAGGCGATGGGAGCCACAGGCTCCCATGTTAAGGCATCGCCGCTGGGGTTTTGAGACACCCCAGCGGCAACGCTGCCTGTCAGATCGCCAGTGCGTTGCTGCATGTAAACGTGCGACGGCGACATTGGCGGGGCGCCAAAATCGTGCACGCTTCCGCCCGTCATCGACGACATCTCCGGCGACGTCACCTGGTGTGACGTGGCCCTCAGACTCTGAAAACACCGGTCCTGTAAATAGAGGTAACGTGGTTAAACTCATGAACAATAATGAGAACTTGTGATGATCCTGGACTGAGACTTAAGCCAGAGACTCGATGACATGTGTATATTAGGATGTCTTAAACAGCCCGGGTGCTCAAAACAGACACTGCTGCAAAGTGCAAGGACAATGACCACCGGAGTCGTGTGTGTGTACCGGCCCCGTTAGGCCAAGGTTAAATTAAAGTTCGTAATGTTTAAGAAAAAGAAAAAGAGCCTCCCATAAAGGGAAGAACAAAAATGCATATTCTTGTGTTCATAAAAATGTTTACCATGTTGTGTTATACTGCATATAAAAATTATCTCTGTATTGGTTGGGGTAGAAACAGACACTTGAGGACAAGTGTGTTTCACCAAGGGGGAATGTGGCGCTCCACTGGTCGATGCGCCACGAAGGGTACTGCACCCAGATCAGAATGAGCGGTATCCCTGTGGCCAGTGAAGGGGGAGGTTCGTATGTGGCTTTCATTCTGCATCCACACATCTAGCTCAGGGGGCCAATTGGTTAAACCTGGTACCAGGGTAACCGGTCCCAGGGGGAGGTTATATAGGTGGGTAGTGGAGAGCGGGAGAAAGGAAAACGAGCCGAAGAGAGATCGAGGAGGACCCTTCAGGGGACGTACAGGGAGGGAACCCAGAAAGAGCGGTGACCCAGATGAGAAAAGGGGAGCCTGAGCGTGTCTGCTAACACCCGGCGTCAGACAGTCTACCTACCGGTCTGGGAGGATCCCAGTCCACGGAGCAGGGTATCGGCTCCGGGAGTGGAGCAGGCAAGTCTAACTGAGCCGCCAACACCGGTCAGACCGAGGAGTGTCCAGCCTCCAGGTCACCTTAAAACTGTAGCCAAACAAGGAGCCAAGACCCGCAGAAAATCCCCAGAGGTGCGGCAATCTGGAGAAGGTTCCTACAGGAGCGTAGAGTTACAGAGGGGAGAGCAGGAAGTCAGGTCGGGCTCCACGCAGGCCAGACTTCAATACTAGGAAGGACAGAGGGCAAAGCCGAGAGGAATATCTTTGAGAGCCACAGACGAACACCCCATTCATTGGTCAGTAGCCAGGCCATCTACCCGTGACTGTAGACCTGTTGTTGAACTGTGAGACTGACCAGTAAACCCGTACAGAGACTCAGCTACGTGTGGTGTGTCGTTCTTTCCCGCTGTGAGGGATCAGACAGCTTCTCACCCGCAGAGCCGCCTTCCAGTTAATACAGCATCACTGACCTGGGGACAAGACCAACCGGCTACAATAACACCATCCCCAGAGGTCTGAAGCAGTGCTGGTGTCATCATCAGAAACTGCAGGTGGCGTCACGAACAATACACTTTATTATTTTCACTTCAACACTTTTCAGCGACCACCAGGGCCACGGACCCGGCATCAACCACTGGTGACAGGATCCAGCAGCAATGCCCAGGATCCAAGTACTCCAGCCCTGGGCGAGTCATGTAGACCTGCAAAATTTAACCATTAACTGCTGGCTGTCCGTTCCCTCAGATACATATTTCAATACAGGCCATGACAAGGGACAGGTTATTTTGTGAACAATCAAAGAGATGGGTGGGACGGCTGTTCACATATCTCCACCCTGGACTCTGTTCGGGCATGTGCAATAAATTCATTCAGTGTTTGTGGATGGAGGTGTGCTGACCTCCAGAGCTGTGCTCATACTCACAGAGGTGACCCCTGCTCCTGAGCAGCCGGGCCCCGCAGCTGTATGTGGACGGTGTGCGCTCTATTTGTTTTATGCTAATGGTTTATGAAGCCAGAATTCAGCTGAAGATTAAATGAAAACTATTCCTGAGTCCACATTGACCTGCAGCCGAGTGAGCAAAATCCTTACAAGGGATAAGATGAGCAGAGAGCAGATACATGGGGATAAGATGAGGAGGGGTAAATACACAAGGATATGAGAAGGAGAGGGCTGATACACGGGGATATGATGAGGAGGGGCAGATACACGGGGATATGATGAGGAGGGGTAGATACATGGGGATATGATGAGGAGGGGGCAGATATACGGGGATATGATGAAGAGGGGGCAGATACACGGGGATATGATGAGGAGGGGGCAGATATACGGGGATAAGATGAGGAGGGGGCAGATACACAAGGATATGAGAAGGAGAGGGCAGATACATGGGGATATGATGAGGAGGGGGCAGATACATGGGGATAAGATGAGGAGGGGGCAGATACACAATGATATGAGAAGGGGAGGGCAGATACACAAGGCTATGATGAGGAGGGATAGATACACGGGGATATGATGAGGAGGGGCAGATATACGGGGATATGATGAGGAGGGGCAGATACAAGAGGATATGATGAGGAGGGGCAGATACACAAGGATATGAGAAGGAAGGGGCAGATACACGGGGATATGATGAGGAGAGGGCAGATACACAGGGATATGATGAGGAGGGGGCAGATATACGGGGATATGATGAGGATGGGGCAGATACATGGGGATATGATGAGGAGGGGCAGATACACGAGGATATGATGAGGAGGGGGCAGATACACGGGGATATGATGAGGAGGGGGCAGATACATGGGGATATGATGAGGATGGGGCAGATACATGGGGATATGATGAGGAGGGGCAAATACACGGGGATATGATGAGGAGGGGCAGATACACGAGGATATGATGAGGAGGGGGCAGATACACGGGGATATGATGAGGAGGGGTAGATACACGGGGATATGATGAGGAGGGGCAGATACAAGAGGATATGATGAGGAGAGGGCAGATACACAGGGATATGATGAGGAGGGGGCAGATACACAGGGATATGATGAGGAGGGGCAGATACAAGAGGATATGAGAAGGAGAGGGCAGATACACAAGGCTATGATGAGGAGGGGCAGATACACAAGGATATGATGAGGAGGGGGCAGATACACGGGGATATGATGAGAGGGGTAGATACACGGGGATATGATGAGGAGGGGCAGATACAAGAGGATATGATGAGGAGAGGGCAGATACACAGGGATATGATGAGGAGGGGGCAGATACACAGGGATATGATGAGGAGGGGGCAGATACACAGGATATGATGAGGGCAGATACACGGGGATATGATGAGGAGGGACAGATACACGGGGATATGATGAGGAGGTGGCAGATACACAGTGATATGATGAGGAGGTGGCAGATACACAGTGATATGATGAGGAGGGCAGATACACAGGGATATAATGAAGAGGGGGCAGATACATGGGGATAAGATGAGGAGGGGGCAGATACACAAGGATATGAGAAGGAGAGGGCAGATACACAAGGCTATGATGAGGAGGGGCAGATACACAAGGATATGAGAAGGAAGGGGCAGATACACGGGGATATGATGAGGAGGGACAAATACACGGGGATATGATGAGGAGGGGGCAGATACACAGTGATATGATGAGGAGGGCAGATACACAGGGATATAATGAAGAGGGGGCAGATACATGGGGATAAGATGAGGAGGGGGCAGATACACAAGGATATGAGAAGGAGAGGGCAGATACACAAGGCTATGATGAGGAGGGGCAGATACACAGGGATATGATGAGGAGGGGGCAGATACACGGGGATATGATGAGGAGGGGGCAGATATACGGGGATATGATGAAGAGGGGGCAGATATACGGGGATATGATGAAGAGGGGAGTACCGGGGATAGATAGAGGGGCAATACACGGGAATGATGGGGGGGGGCAGATACACGGGGATATGATGAGGAGGGGCAGATACACGGGGATATGATGAGGAGGGGCAGATACACGGGGATATGATGAGGAGGAGCAGATACACAGGATATGATGAGGAGGGGCAGATACATGGGGTTATGATGAGGAGGGGACAGATACAAGGGGATATGATGAGGAGGGGGCAGATACACAGGATATGATGAGGAGGGGCAGATACACGGGGATATGATGAGGAGGGGCAGATACAAGAGGATATGATGAGGAGGGGGCAGATACACGGGGATATGATGAGGAGGGGCAGATACACGGGGATATGATGAGGAGGGGGCAGATACACAGGGATATGATGAGGAGGGGCAGATACACGGGGATATGATAAGGAGGGGGCAGATACACAGGGATATGATGAGGAGGGGCAGATACACGGGGATATGATGAGGAGGGGCAGATACATGGGGTTATGATGAGGAGGGGGCAGATACACGGGGATATGATAAGGAGGGGCAGATACACGGGGTTATGATGAGGAGGGGGCAGATACACAGGGATATGATAAGGAGGGGCAGATACACAGGGATATGATGAGGAGGGGCAGATACACGGGGATATGATGAGGAGGGGCAGATACACGGGGATATGATGAGGAGGGGTAGATACACGGGGATATGATGAGGAGGGGTAGATACACGGGGTTATGATGAGGAGGGGGCAGATACACAGGGATATGACGAGGAGGGGCAGATACAAGAGGATATGATGAGGAGGGGCAGATACACAGGGATATGATGAGGAGGGGCAGATACACAGGGATATGATGAGGAGGGGGCAGATACACAGGGATATGATGAGGAGGGGCAGATACACAGGGATATGATGACGATGAAGATGTTGAGGAGGAGAATGATACAGGAGGAGGAGGAGGAGGAGGATGGATGTCATTGGGAGCTGTAGGTAGGAGAGTCGTGAAGGACCAGAGGAGGCTGAAGCCCAGAGACTGAGGGACATTAGAGGATCAGTGCGGAGAGTCCAAAATGTCAGAAACAGAAGAGAAAGAGCCAAATCCCAAACCAGCGGCCACCGAGAACACGAGCCTGGTGCACGGCTCCGAGGAGCAGAAGGTAAGAGGATACAGGGGGTATACAAGCCCCTGCCTGCAGCCAAACACTAATGCTATTAAAGGTTTGCAATAATTGGGGGCCCTGTGAGAGCTTTTGCATATCACACCCCCTATATACTCCTGTAATATCACACCCCCTATATACTCCTGTAATATCACACCCCCTATATACTCCTGTAATATCACACCCCCTATATACTCCTCTAATATCACACCCCCTATATACTCCTGTAATATCACACCCCCTATATACTCCTGTAATATCACACCCCCTATATACTCCTGTAATATCACACCCCCTATATACTCCTGTAATATCACACCCCCTATATACTCCTGTAATATCACATCCCCAGTATACTCCTATTATCACACCCCCTATATACTCCTCAAATATCACACCCCCTATATACTCCTGTAATATCACACCCCCTATATACTCCTGTAATATCACACCCCCTATATACTCCTGTAATATCACACCCCCTATATACTCCTGTAATATCACACCCCCTATATACTCCTGTAAGATCACACCCCCTATATACTCCTGTAATATCACACCCCCTATATACTCCTGTAATATCACACCCCCTATATACTCCTGTAATATCACATCCCCAGTATACTATTATCACACCCCCTATATACTCCTGTAAGATCACACCCCCTATATACTCCTGTAATATCACACCCCCTATATACTCCTGTAAGATCACACCCCCTATATACTCCTGTAATATCACACCCCCTATATACTCCTATAATATCACATCCCCAGTATACTATTATCACACACCCTATATACTCCTGTAATATCACACCCCCTATATACTCCTGTAATATCACATCCCCAGTATACTCCTATTATCACACCCCCTATATACTCCTCAAATATCACACCCCCTATATACTCCTGTAATATCACACCCCCTATATACTCCTGTAATATCACATCCCCAGTATACTATTATCACACACCCTATATACTCCTCTAATATCACACACCCTATATACTCCTCTAATATCACACCCGCTATATACTCCTATTATCACACACCCTATATACTCCTCTAATATCACATCACACCCCCTATATACTCCTATAATATCACACCCTATATACTCCTCTAATATCACACTCCCATATATACTCCTGTAATATCACACCCTATATACTCCTCTAATATCACACTCCCTATATACTCCTGTAATATCACACCCTATATACTCCTCTAATATCACACTCCCTATATACTCCTGTAATATCACACCCTATATACTCCTCTAATATCACACCCTCTATATACTCCTCTAATATCACACCACCTATATACTCCTCTAATATCACACTCCCTATATACTCAGATTGATGACAGTATCCATCACCTCTCTGAGCTCGTTGTTGCTGTCTGTCCTCTTAGGGCCACTTTACACACCAACTTATCTGTCCAACTTCTGACCAATTTGCTGGTTGCAGTGAAATCATGGACACATTGCTCCATTTTGTTGCTGTGTACAAATGTAACAATGTGTCCATGATTTCACTGCAGCCAGCAAGTTGGTCAGAAGTTGGACAGATAAGTTGGTGTGTAAAGTGGCCCTTACTCTCCTGTCTGCTTCCGACCAGCAAACTGCCAGAACTTCTGCTCTTACAGAGGAGCTCCCACGTTCTGCTGATGACCCATTAGACGCCATCTGATTTCCTGCTTCTTATCCTCCATTACTATGGAAACAGTGGGGGTGTACTTACTATTTCACACTCTCGAGTTACAGGTTCGCGGTGTCATGTGACTTGTGGTTGGATGTTTTACTGTTATATCCTGATATGTAAATCCACAGACTTCGATAAGGGTGTACTTACTTTTTCTCATGACTGTACCTAATCCTGGGTATATGGTTACATTGATGACTTTTGTCTTCTGTGGTCTTTTCTCTGATATTTCGTCCCTGCTGTTATATCGGTGTATCCCTTGTATCCGCATACTGTGGTACCGGCAGCTCTCTTGGTACAGGATGAGATACCGGCAATCACCCGACCACTGAACCCTACACAGGGTCTCCCTACAGCAGGTCTACACTATATACACTGTGGTGATGGCCGGGTGCATCACACGGGTTATGGGTATATGACTCTGTTCACATTATCCGGTTTTACTGTGGATGTGCTGCGTTAAACCTACCCGGAACACAGAGAGTTAACAGCCGAGAGTGAGTGCTGTAGACCTGAGGAAGTTTCACACATCGGTGTCACCACGGACATGTGAAACAAGGCTGTTTGGGGGCGGGGCATAGACACGTGTGTCACGGCTGTGTGACACGATGGGTGCTGTCAGTGTGCCATCTGTGCATCCACAGACAGGCTGTCACCGCATGATCACCTCGCTCCAGCGCTGCTGCTCCTCTCACTTCTGGGCCGCTCTTGAGCTCAGTGAAGAGAATATTCATGAGCCTAATGAGCGGCTCCGGAAGAGAGAGAGGAGGAAATTCTTTATTTTTAGGGTTGTCACTTTAACCCTAATGTCACATGGATGACATCCATGTGCATGGACGTTTCACGGCGTAAGCGGACCCGTGTGTCCGCAAAAAAACGGACTTGTCGCCATATGGAGCACACGGACACGCATGTGCTCCACACGGAGACACAGTCCGTGCGGAAACAAGGATGAGTGAATTTGCCCATAGGGGAACATGTGTCCCCGTATGTTCGTGCCGCCGGCATGTGTCGGCACGTACTGCTTACGTGCCGGAGGCACAGACATGTGAATGAGGCCTGACATGTAGATGAGCCTAATGAGCGGCTGAGAGCAAGATGTGCTAAATGCTAACAACCTGGTGCGGGTGTGTCAGATGTGGGTGTGGCAGGCAAGATAATAGCTGCCTAGGCCTGTGTGAGAGGCAGAGACCAGACATGATCCTCTGAGGGAGAGGATGGGTCTCAGGGGGGTTCCGTCCACTTTGGGGGGATGAGGCAGGACGCCTGGCTCTCCATGCTGGAGACGCTGGTCCCTCTGAGCCGTATGAAGCCTGTGGCCGGACTGAGAGGTTAGTGGAGCACCTGAGTGTATGGGGGTCCGGGCTGAACTTGAAGGGACTCACTCTGACCATGGTGGTGCGGTGCCGTCCGGGATCTAGGCCTGTGTTGGTAAGGCTTGGAGGCAGCCGGGCATCATGGGCAGGGTGAGGAGGCCCTGGGGTAGGCTGTGACTGCCCGGGAGCTCAGGGGGCTCCGGACCTGGTCTGGGCCTAGAGGGCTGAAGTCCATGCCGGACTGTGCTGGTGTGTGTGGTCTGGGCCTGACAAGGCTGATGTCCATAGAAGTCCATGAGGGACAGTGGAAGTATAAGTGGTGGCTTAAGGAAAAGGGCCGTGTATGATGTGGGGCTGTTCAGTCTGTGGATGAATGGAAACAGAGCAGAAGCCTCTGGGAGAAGACCAGGTCCTGTGAGAATGGAGCCGTGAGGCCAGACGACAGGGGTTAATAGAGGACCGGGAGTGGGGCTGACCCTGGAGGGGCTCGCGAGGGCGTGTGGGTGCAGCCGCTGTCCTGGAGGTCTGATCTGGTGATGGCGACCTGGAGACACGAGGAGTCCTAGGGGGCCTGACTTACCCTGGAGCTCCGGTGACTACAACCAGGCCGGGGCCTGATACAGAGCAGCCGGAGCGCGGTGCAGAGGCTGGGAACAGCCTGTGGGAAGGGACCGGACTCTCCTGAAAGGGGGAATTAGGCCAAGGAAGAGCCTGGCTGTAGGGTAGATACCGTCAGGTGTGAATAGGGGTGAGCCGACCAGGCCTGGATCCCTAGAGACGGTGTATAACCCATGTACTGTGTGTACTGTAAGGTAACCGGGTGTAGGAGATGTGTAATATAATGTATGTATTCATGATGTCATGTGATGTGTGTATCATGTATATATTCTGTATGTGATGAGCAGTTTACACTTAATAAACTTCTGCATAATGGTTACAGACATGTTCGGGTGTCATTTTACACCATCAAGCGAACCCCAGGAGTACACGACCTCACAACACACTATACATGTCTGCCGAGCCGTGTATCTAATCCAAATATGTACGATACCGTCTGCTGAGCCGTGTATCTAATCCAAATATGTACGATACCGTCTGCTGAGCCGTGTATCTAATCCAAATATGTATGATACCGTCTGCCGAGCCGTGTATCTAATCCAAATATGTATGATACCATCTGCTGAGCCGTGTATCTAATCCAAATATGTATGATACCGTCTGCCGAGCCGTGTATCTAATCCAAATATGTACGATACCGTCTGCTGAGCCGTGTATCTAATCCAAATATGTATGATACCCTCTGCCGAGCCGTGTATCTAATCCAAATATGTACGATACCGTCTGCCGAGCCGTGTATCTAATCCAAATATGTATGATACCGTCTGCTGAGCCGTGTATCTAATCCAAATATGTATGATACCATCTGCTGAGCCGTGTATCTAATCCAAATATGTATGATACCGTCTGCTGAGCCGTGTATCTAATCCAAATATGTACGATACCGTCTGCTGAGCCGTGTATCTAATCCAAATATGTACGATACCGTCTGCTGAGCCGTGTATCTAATCCAAATATGTACGATACCGTCTGCTGAGCCGTGTATCTAATCCAAATATGTACGATACCGTCTGCCGAGCCGTGTATCTAATCCAAATATGTATGATACCCTCTGCCGAGCCGTGTATCTAATCCAAATATGTACGATACCGTCTGCCGAGCCGTGTATCTAATCCAAATATGTATGATACCGTCTGCTGAGCCGTGTATCTAATCCAAATATGTATGATACCGTCTGCTGAGCCGTGTATCTAATCCAAATATGTATGATACCGTCTGCTGAGCCGTGTATCTAATCCAAATATGTATGATACCGTCTGCTGAGCCGTGTATCTAATCCAAATATGTATGATACCCTCTGCTGAGCCGTGTATCTAATCCAAATATGTATGATACATCTGCTGAGCCGTGTATCTAATACAAATATGTATGATACATCTGCTGAGCCGTGTATCTAATCCAAATATGTATGATACCATCTGCTGAGCCGTGTATCTAATTCAAATATGTATACCATCTGCTGAACCGTGTATCTAATCTGAATAGGTTTGATGCCATCTGCTGAGCCATGTATCTAATCTGAATATGTATGATACCATCTGCTGAGCCGTGTATCTACATATTTGGATTAGATACACAGCTCAGCAGAGGGTATCATACATATTCGGATTAGATATATGTATATCATCTGCTGAGCCATGTATCTAATCCTATCCTGTGTGATACTTTCTGCTAAACAATGTATCTAATCTTCAACTGTGTGTGTGATGCTCTCGGCTGTATCTAATCCTCGGCCGTGTGTGGTAATCTCCTGTATCTAATCCTCGGCCGTGTGTGGTACTCTCCTGTATCTAATCCTCAGCTGTGTGTGATACTCTCGGCTGTATCTAATCCTCAGCTGTGTGTGTGTGTGATACTCTCGGCTGTATCTAATCCTCGGCTGTGTGTGTGTGTGATACTCTCGGCTGTATCTAATCCTCGGCTGTGTGTGTGTGTGATACTCTCGGCTGTATCTAATCCTCGGCTGTGTGTTGATACTCTCGACTGTATCTAATCCTCGGCTGTGTGTGATACTCTCGACTGTATCTAATCCTCGGCTGTGTGTGATACTCTCGGCTGTATCTAATCCTCGGCTGTGTGTGTGTGGTACTCTCCTGTATCTAATCCTCGGCTGTGTGTGTGATACTCTCCTGTACCCAATCCTCGGCTGTGTGTGATACTCTTCGGCTGTATCTAATCCTCGGCTGTGTGTGTGTGATACTCTTCGGCTGTATCTAATCCTCAGCTGTGTGTGATACTCTCGGCTGTATCTAATCCTCGGCTTTGTGTGTGTGGTACTCTCCTGTATCTAATCCTCGGCTGTGTGTGTGTGATACTCTCGGCTGTATCTAATCTTCGGCTGTGTGTGTGTGGTACTCTCCTGTATCTAATCCTCGGCTGTGTGTGTGATACTCTCCTGTACCCAATCCTCGGCTGTATCTAATCCTCGGCTGTGTGTGATACACTCGGCTGTATCTAATCCTCGGCTGTGTGTGATACACTCGGCTGTATCTAATCCTCGGCTGTGTGTGTGTGATACACTCGGCTGTATCTAATCCTCGGCTGTGTGTGTGTGGTACTCTCCTGTATCTAATCCTCGGCTGTGTGTGATACTCTCGGCTGTATCTAATCCTCGGCTGTGTGTGATACTTCTCGGCTGTATCTAATCCTTGGCTGTGTGTGATACACTCGGCTGTATCTAATCCTCGGCTGTGTGTGATACACTCGGCTGTATCTAATCCTTGCTGTGTGTGTGTGATACACTCGGCTGTATCTAATCCTTGGCTGTGTGTGTGATACTCTCGGCTGTATCTAATCCTCGGCTGTGTGTGTGTGATACTCTCCTGTATCTAATCCTCGGCTGTGTGTGTGATACTCTCGGCTGTATCTAATCCTCGGCTTTGTGTGTGTGGTACTCTCCTGTATCTAATCCTCGGCTGTGTGTGTGTGTGATACTCTCCTGTATCTAATCCTCGGCTGTGTGTGTGTGATACTCTCGGCTGTATCTAATCCTCGGCTTTGTGTGTGTGGTACTCTCCTGTATCTAATCCTCGGCTGTGTGTGTGTGTGATACTCTCCTGTATCTAATCCTCGGCTGTGTGTGTGTGATACTCTCGGCTGTATCTAATCCTCGGCTGTGTGTGTGTGATACTCTCCTGTATCTAATCCTCGGCTGTGTGTGTGTGATACTCTCGGCTGTATCTAATCCTCGGCTGTGTGTGTGTGGTACTCTCCTGTATCTAATCCTCGGCCGTGTGTGATACTCTCGGCTGTATCTAATCCTCGGCTGTGTGTGTGTGGTACTCTCAGCTGTATCTAATCCTCGGCTGTGTGTGTGTGGTACTCTCAGCTGTATCTAATCCTCGGCTGTGTGTGTGTGGTACTCTCCTGTATCTAATCCTCGGCCGTGTGTGATACTCTCGGCTGTATCTAATCCTCGGCCGTGTGTGATACTCTCGGCTGTATCTAATCCTCGGCTGTGTGTGTGTGGTACTCTCCTGTATCTAATCCTCGGCCGTGTGTGATACTCTCGGCTGTATCTAATCCTTGGCTGTGTGTGTGGTACTCTCCTGTATCTAATCCTTGGCTGTGTGTGTGTGTGGTACTCTCCTGTATCTAATCCTCGGCTGTGTGTGTGTGGTACTCTCCTGTATCTAATCCTCGGCTGTGTGTGATACTCTCCTGTATCTAATCCTCGGCTGAGCCCTGGTGCAGTGACCTTGCCTTCTGACCTTGTGCTGTTTCCATGGTGACGGGTGTGATAGTGATAATGCCCCTCCCCCATGTCAGTAATACAGGTCATGTGACTGCTCTATGGATCAATACATACGCTGCAGCCAATCAGGGCACAGTGTGGGGAGGATGTGACTCTTCATCGCCATGGTTCCCTCCGTCACCGTTCCACGGAAACCACTAGGAGCTTAGGGCATCATATAGGTTCTCTTAACCCTGTGTATACCACATGTAAGGGACTCTCTGCCCTCAATATACCATGAAACTGCACCAAAATACAGCAGAGGAGGACGAGGAAAGGATCGGAGGCAGCGCAGCGTGAAGAAGGGGAAAAACACGGGGCGAGACGCCGCCCAATAATGTCAACAAATACAGACACTGCCGCCAGAGCACCAAAGTGCAAGACACAAGTCATCTGTGCACATCGCCCGACACATCGTCACCGATCACTGGTCACATCACTGGTCACATCACTGGTCACATCACCGATCACATCGCCCGACACATCATCACCCATCACATCGCCCGACACATCATCACCGATCACATCGCCCGACACATCATCACCCATCACATCGCCCGACACATCATCACCCATCACATCGCCCGACACATCATCACCGATCACATCGCCCGACACATCATCACCCATCACATCGCCCGACACATCATCACCCATCACATCGCCCGACACATCATCACCGATCACATCGCCCGACACATCATCACCCATCACATCACCCGACACATCATCACCCATCACATCGCCCGACACATCATCACCGATCACATCGCCCGACACATCATCACCCATCACATCACCTGACACATCATCACCAATCACATCGCCCGACACATCATCACCCATCACATCACCCGACACATCATCACCCATCACATCGCCCGACACATCGTCACCCATCACATCACCTGACACATCATCACCCATCACATCACCCGACACATCATCACCAATCACATCACCCGACACATCATCACCCATCACATCGCCCGACACATCATCACCGATCACATCGCCCGACACATCATCACCCATCACATCACCCGACACATCATTGCCGATCACATCACCCGACACATCATCACCCATCACATCACCCGACACATCATCACCCGTCACATCACCCGACACATCATCACCGGTCACATCGCCCGACACATCGGTGATTATGTGGCGGGAGATGTGACGGGTGACGATGGGACGGGCGATGTGACCAGTGATGTGACCAGTGATGATGTGACGGACGGTCACATCATCACTGGTCACATTGTCACCGGTCACATCGTCCGTCCCATCGTCACATCTCCCGCCACATAATCACCGATGTGTCGGGCGATGTGATGGGTGATGATGTGTCGGGCGATGTGATGGGTGATGATGTGTCGGGTGATGTGATGGGTGATGATGTGTCGGGTGATGTGATGGGTGATGATGTGTCGGGCGATGTGATGGGTGATGATGTGTCGGGCGATGTGACCGGTGATGGGTGATGTGATGATGTGACGGGCGGGTCCCATCGCCCGTCCCATTGCCCGTCACATCGTCACCGGTCACGTCTCCTGCACACGTTGTCAGTGGTCACGTCTCCTGCACACAGCAAGATGTGCTTAGATTCACTGGCTCAGCAGTCAGTATCACTTACATTATCTTGCTGGAGGACCGATGATCTTTGACTCAATTCAAGTTTTCTTGCACTGGGTCGGACATTTTTCTGTAAAATCTGTTGATAATTCTCTGATTTCATGTTTCCTTTGATACGGTCAAGGTCTCCATTACGAGAAGAAGCAAAGCAGCCCCACAGCATTATGGATACTCCAGCGTGCATAACTGTAGGTAGGGTGTTCTCAGGAGTGAACCTAACCTCTGTGCTGCCTGAGGCAAACTGCAAAATGGCACCCCCCCTCTGATAGAAATACCATGAATCTGGTTCATACAGATCCATATCTATCCTGTAATATTAAGGACAATAGTGGATATTTTAATTTAGAGAAATAGAAAAAAAGATGTCCAAACACAAGGATGTCAGCGCCATCAGGCGCACATACAAGAACCGCACAGAAGAATCCAGAACAAGGATCATTAATGGTAATGTCAGCCTGGCACAAGCTACAGATACTCGATGATGGCTGCAGAGTGCTGCTCCTGTAGACATAGTCCTACATCCTTATAGCACTGATTACCAACCTATTGCCTAACGAGTCAGACCTTTCCACTATGCAGCAACTGCAGTCTGAGCATCAACAAGCCGCCACTGCACTAAGCTGGTAAAATGGCGCTTCTCCTCCAACAGACCACACCTCCTCCCTAAACGCTTAGCCAATCACAAGTGCTGTCCAGAGATAAAAGCCGTCCAATTGGGTTGAGTAAGGGATGTGGGAGCAGAAAAGGGGAGGAGCACCACCGACTGACCGCCGCTCAGGAGAAACATGGCTGGATGCCTGTATGTACCGAGGGGCGGCTCTGGACCTGGTGTGTAAGTTATGGCCAATCAGTCCTGCAGAGGGACAATGCATCCTGCACAAGGGGGTGTATATAGAGATCATGGGGCCCCATAGCAAAATATTTTTGGGGTCACATAGATAAATACATCTCTCACAACTCTTCAGCCCTTACAAAGTACTTTTTCTCCTACTGAAGCCCCTACATCTCTCTTTTATTGCCCCATAAAGTGTGATGCCAACATTGTGTCCCACAAACACTGTATGATGGGCTGCCCCCCCCCCCGTGTCTTCTGCCACATGCACAGTATGATGACCCTACTGTACTTCCTTAACTACCCTGGCACAGTTTGATCCCCAACTATGACCCCCACACAGCCTTCCATACAGTAGAATGGCCCGCATCTCTTTACACGGTATAATGGCCCCCAACACAGCCCTCCATTAAGTATAAAGACTCCCTCCAAGTATTTTCATGTCCCCCACAGAGACCTCCAAATATTATGTCTTCCATATGGTAGAATTGACTCCATATATTATAATCCATCATCCATAGTCCTCCATATAGTATAATGCACCCCCACAGTCCTCCATATAGTATAATGCACCCCCATAGTCCTCCATATAGTATAATGCACCCCCACAGTCCTGCATATAGTATAATGCTCCACCCATAGTCCTCCATATAGTATAATGCACCCCCACAGTCCTGCATATAGTATAATGCACCCCACAGTCCTCCATATAGTATAATGCACCCCATAGTCCTCCATATAGTATAATGCACCCCACAGTCCTCCATATAGTATAATGCACTCCCACAGTCCTCCATATAGTATAATGCACTCCCACAGTCCTCCATATAGTATAATGCACTCCCACAGTCCTCCATATAGTATAATGCACCCCACAGTCCTCCATATAGTATAATGCACTCCCACAGTCCTCCATATAGTATAATGCACTCCCACAGTCCTCCATATAGTATAATGCACTCCCACAGTCCTCCATATAGTATAATGCACTCCCACAGTCCTCCATATAGTATAATGCACCCCCATAGTCCTCCATATAGTATAATGCTCCACCCATAGTCCTCCATATAGTATAATGCTCCACCCATAGTCCTCCATATAGTATAATGCACCCCACAGTCCTCCATATAGTATAATGCACTCCCACAGTCCTCCATATAGTATAATGCACTCCCACAGTCCTCCATATAGTATAATGCACTCCCACAGTCCTGCATATAGTATAATGCACCATCATAATCCTCCATATAGTATAATGCTCCACCCATAGTCCTCCATATAGTATAATGCACCATCATAATCCTCCATATAGTATAATGCTCCACCCATAGTCCTCCATATAGTATAATGCTCTACCCATAGTCCTCCATATAGTATAATGCTCCACCCATAGTCCTCCATATAGTATAATGCACCCCACAGTCTTCCATATAGTATAATGCACCCCCATAGTCCTCCATATAGTATAATGCTCCACCCATAGTCCTCCATATAGTATAATGCACTCCCACAGTCCTCCATATAGTATAATGCACCATCATAATCCTCCATATAGTATAATGCTCCACCCATAGTCCTCCATATAGTATAATGCACTCCCACAGTCCTCCATATAGTATAATGCACCATCATAATCCTCCATATAGTATAATGCTCCACCCATAGTCCTCCATATAGTATAATGCTCCACCCATAGTCCTCCATATAGTATAATGCACCCCACAGTCCTCCATATAGTATAATGCACCCCCATAGTCCTCCATATAGTATAATGCTCCACCCATAGTCCTCCATATAGTATAATGCTCCACCCATAGTCCTCCATATAGTATAATGCACACCACAGTCCTCCATATAGTATAATGCTCCACCCATAGTCCTCCATATAGTATAATGCTCCACCCATAGTCCTCCATATAGTATAATGCACTCCCACAGTCCTCCATATAGTATAATAGTATAATGCACCATCATAATCCTCCATATAGTATAATGCTCCACCCATAGTCCTCCATATAGTATAATGCTCCATCATAATCCTCCATATAGTATAATGCACACCATAGCCTTCCATATACTATAAAGCACTCCCCATAGTCCTCCAAAAAGTATAATGCATCCCCCCACAGTGCTCCATATAGTATAATGCCCCATATACAATAGTTAGCACTCCCATATACAATACAGCACCCTCCATATACAATGCAGCACCACTCCCAAATACAATGCAGCACCCCATAATCCTCCTATATTATATAGCACTTCATGGTCAGTGATTAAAATAAATAAAAGGTCACTCCCCTGTCTCCTCGCTGCTCCACCTCCGGTCTCTTCAGCGTGTCCCACGCTCTGCACAGTGGGACGCTCCATGATGATGTCATCACTCCTCGCAGTGCAGAGCTGTGGTGGGCGGGAGATGTGAAGGCAGGGACAGCGGCCGGCACGGTGTGCACAATGCAGGTGGCGGGCCCCATAGAAGTCGCACCAGCCGCATTGCCACCGCCCTGCTGAGCAGTGAATAGTGCCGCCTGAGGCAGCCAGCTCAACTGGCCTCATGGTTTCTGCGCCCCTGAGTGTTGTTCTTTTCCTTGTAAACCTCTGCACCGTCTGTAAACTGTTGCTTTGTGCCATAAAGGTGTATTATTGTCTGTCCACAGAACGTTTTCTTAGCAATGGTTTCTTCCTTCACCCATAAGCTCTGCTTGGTTTAGTGTCTGGTGTATTGGACTTGTTGAAACCATCCATGACCTCAAACTGTTTCTCATCAATTTTCCACTTTTCCAAAGTCCAGGAAGGTTCTTGACAGTTCCAGACTTCTCAAACGTCTTAATGACATTGTGCACTGTGGAATACTAAGGTCTTTGGGCCTTGTAGCATTTGGAAGTCTTGTTTGCTAATAGCAGTTCTGATGTCATCAGACAGCTCCTTTGTCTTCACCATTGTGACAAAAGGAACAGGGCCTAACATGTGGCTTTTTAAAGTCATCATTTAATGGCTAATTCATGTCACATGGGCACTGCAATTTATCAGAGGTGCTTTCCACAGGGGAGTCACTAATGTAATGTAAAGGGGCCAATACCCGGTCACAGCACATTTAGGCTTCTCTATTTTTCCTCCCCAATTTTTTTTTTATCATTTGCTCTTTTATATATAACACAAGTCTCCACACACAAGCGCTGCTTCACCGGATTCATTGTGTTCAGGAGATTTTCCACATTCTGTAGTTACACTTCATAGTGCCAGTACCCATGATCAGGACTGTAGAGGCTTAGCAGAGAGTATCACACGGTATAATTAGATAGTTTTCATTATCTGTATCTAAATACAATTTGTGTATGTGATTTCTGCAGTATCTCGCTGCCTCCAGCAGGTGGTGCAGGGACATTGATTAAATCTTTGCAATTTTAGAGACAATAGAAAACTATCCTAGATTGTGACTAAGTGAAGAGTTAGTGACAAACACCCAACTGCGGAGTGTGCCCCCGGTGCTGCGGAGTGTGCCCCCGTTGCTGCAGAGTGTGCCCCCGTTGCTGCAGAGTGTGCCCCCGTTGCTGCAGAGTGTGCCCCCGTTGCTGCAGAGTGTGCCCCCGTTGCTGCAGAGTGTGCCCCCCGACGCTGCGGAGTGTGCCCCCGTTGCTGCAGAGTGTGCCCCCCGGCGCTGCGGAGTGTGCCCCCGTTGCTGCAGAGTGTGCCCCCCGGCGCTGCGGAGTGTGCCCCCGTTGCTGCAGAGTGTGCCCCCGACGCTGCGGAGTGTGCCCCCGTTGCTGCAGAGTGTGCCCCCCGGCGCTGCGGAGTGTGCCCCCGGTGCTGCGGAGTGTGCCCCCGTTGCTGCAGAGTGTGCCCCCCGACGCTGCGGAGTGTGCCCCCGTTGCTGCAGAGTGTGCCCCCCGGCGCTGCGGAGTGTGCCCCCGTTGCTGCGGAGTGTGCCCCCGGCGCTGCGGAGTGTGCCCCCGGCGCTGCGGTGCTCTATATACAGTAGCTGTATGGTCTCCCTGCACCGCCAGGTCCATGGTGGAGTGATGACCTGTCACACCACTTACAGGACATCTCCACGTCAGTCAGTCTGCTCCAGACCGGCCACCAGTGCTGCAGCTTTTGTGTTGAGGCCCTCAATCTTGTTTCCATGTAGGTTTGGCTTTTGGCTACAATTCTTCCATTAAGGTACCGTTACACACAGAGAAATTGCTGGCAACTCACTGGTTGCAGTGAAATCATTGGCACATTGTTACATATATACAGTTGTGGCCAAAAGTATTGACACCCCTGCCATTCTGTCAGATAATCCTCAGTTTCTTCCTGTAATGATTGCAATCACAAATTCTTTGCTATTATTATCTTCATTTAATTTGTCTTCAATGAAAAAACACAAAAAAGAATTGTCCTAAAGCCAAATTGGATCTAATTCCACCAAACATAAAAAAGGGGGTGGACAAAAGTATTGGCACTGCTAGAAAAATCATGTGATGCTTCTGTAATTAGTGTAATTAACAGCACCTGTAACTTACCTGTGGCACCTAACAGGTGTTGGCAATATCTAAATCACACTTGCAGCCAGTTGACATGGATTAAAGTTGACTCCACCTCTGTCCTGTGTCCTTGTGTGTACCACATTGAGCATGGAGAAAAGAAAGAAGAACAAAGAACTGTCTGAGGACTGGAGAAACCAAATTGTGAGGAAGCATGAGCAATCTCAAGGCTACAAGTCCATCTCCAAAGACCTGAATGTTCCTGTGTCTACCGTGCGCAGTGTCATCAAGAAGTGTAAAGCCAATGGCACTGCGGCTAACCTCCCTAGATGTGGACGGAAAATAAACATTGACGAGAGATTTCAACGCAAGATTGTGCGGATGGTGGATAAAGAACCTCGACTAACATCCAAACTAGTTCAAGCCGCCCTGCAGTCCGAGGGTGCAATAGTGTCACCCCGTACTATCCTTCAGAGTCTGAAGGAAAAGGGACTGTATGGTAGGAGACCCAGGAAGACCCCACTTCTTACCCCGAGACATAAGAAAGCCAGGATGGAGTTTCCCAAAACTTACCTGAGAAAGCCTAAAACGTTCTGGAAGAATGTTCTCTGGTCAGATGAGACAAAAGTAGAGATTTATGGGCAAAGGCATCAACATAGAGTTTACAGGAGAAAAAAGAGACATTCAAAGAAAAGAACACGCTCCCTACAGTCAGACATGGCGGAGGCTCCCTGATGTTTGGGGCTGCTTTGCTGCCTCTGGCACTGGACTGCTTGACCGTGTGCATGGCATTATGAAGTCTGAAGACTACCAACACATTGTGCAGCATAATGTAGGGCCCAGTGTGAGAAAGCTGGGTCTCCCTCAGAGGTCATGGGTCTTCCAGCAGGACAATGACCCAAAACACACTTCAAAAAGCTCTAGAAAATGGTGTGAGAGAAAGCACTGGAGACTTCTAAGGTGGCAGCAATGAGTCCAGACCTGAATCCCATAGACACCTGTGGAGAGATCTAACAATGGCAGTTTGGAGAAGGCGCCTTCACATATCAGGGACCTGGAGCAGTTTGCCAAAGAGGAATGGTGTAAAATTCCAGCAGAGCATTGTAAGAAACTCATTGATGGTTACCGGAAGCGGCTGATCGCAGTTATTTTGGCTAAAGGTTGTGCAACCAAGTATTAGGCTGAGGGCGCCAATACTTTTGTCCGGACCATTCTTGGAGTTTTGTGTGAAATGATCAATGTTTTGCTTTTTGCTTCATTCTCTTTTATGTTTTTTCATTGAAGACAAATTAAATGAAGATAATAATAGCAAAGAATTAGTGATTGCAATCATTACAGGAAGAAACTGAGGATTATCTGACAGAATTGCAGGGTGTCAATACTTTTGGCCAACACTGTATATGGCAACAAAATGTAACAATGTGTCCTTGATTTCACTACAACCAGTGAGTTGCAGGCGATAGATCTCTGTGTGTAACGGTGACCTAAGGTGACTTCTGGCCGGACTCCTCCACTGGTCTCACTGGTCCCTGCCGGTCCTGAGCTGATGCTGGATCTCTACTGATTTTGAGGCATCTCCTCTGCCGCACGACGTTTTCATAGCTGACCCCGAGTGTAAGCTCCTCACCCATTTCTTTGTGCCTCTTGTACAGCTCTGCGGTGACATCTGTCCTGGGAGACTCCTCGCAGCTGCAGTATAACTGCGTCTTGTTGCTGGGCTGAGTCTTGTCATGGTATAGACCAGTCATACGACCAGGGAAATCGTCTTCCACATCCTCACCTTTGTGGTTGTTTATCTATTCCTCCCAGTATTAAGCCTCCTCCGCGGTTTCTGTATCAGTTAGTGATGAATCTCTCCAGTCTGGTAGAATTGGTCACTCCTGCACCGATGGTAAAATTACAACATCCAGGACCGCGGGCAAGTGCCCAGTACATAGAGGAGGTGATGAGGATGACCGGTCAGGGTTCAGGCACTGTATATATAGAGGAGGAGATGAGGATGGCCGGTCAGGGTTCAGGCACTGTATACACAGAGGAGGTGATGAGGATGACCGGTCAGGGTTCAGGCACTGTATATATAGAGGAGGTGATGAGGATGGCCGGTCAGGGTTCAGGCACTGTATATATAGAGGAGGTGATGAGGATGACCGGTCAGGGTTCAGGCACTGTATACATAGAGGAGGTGATGAGGATGACCGGTCAGGGTTCAGGCACTGTATACACAGAGGAGGTGATGAGGATGACCGGTCAGGGTTCAGGCACTGTATATATAGAGGAGGAGATGAGGATGGCCGGTCAGGGTTCAGGCACTGTATACACAGAGGAGGTGATGAGGATGACCGGTCAGGGTTCAGGCACTGTATACACAGAGGAGGTGATGAGGATGACCGGTCAGGGTTCAGGCACTGTATACATAGAGGAGGAGATGAGGATGACCGGTCAGGGTTCAGGCACTGTATATATAGAGGAGGTGATGAGGATGACCGGTCAGGGTTCAGGCACTGTATACATAGAGGAAGTGATGAGGATGACCGGTCAGGGTTCAGGCACTGTATACATAGAGGAGGTGATGAGGATGGCCGGTCAGGGTTCAGGCACTGTATATATAGAGGAGGTGATGAGGATGGCCGGTCAGGGTTCAGGCACTGTATACATAGAGGAGGTGATGAGGATGACCGGTCAGGGTTCAGGCACTGTATACACAGAGGAGGTGATGAGGATGACCGGTCAGGGTTCAGGCACTGTATATATAGAGGAGGTGATGAGGATGACCGGTCAGGGTTCAGGCACTGTATACACAGAGGAGGTGATGAGGATGGCCGGTCAGGGTTCAGGCACTGTATACATAGAGGAGGAGATGAGGATGACCGGTCAGGGTTCAGGCACTGTATACATAAGGAGGTGATGAGGATGGCCGGTCAGGGTTCAGGCACTGTATATATAGAGGAGGAGATGAGGATGGCCGGTCAGGGTTCAGGCACTGTATACACAGAGGAGGTGATGAGGATGACCGGTCAGGGTTCAGGCACTGTATACATAGAGGAGGTGATGAGGATGACCGGTCAGGGTTCAGGCACTGTATACATAGAGGAGGTGATGAGGATGGCCGGTCAGGGTTCAGGCACTGTATACATAGAGGAGGTGATGAGGATGACCGGTCAGGGTTCAGGCACTGTATACATAGAGGAGTGATGAGGATGACCGGTCAGGGTTCAGGCACTGTATATATAGAGGAGGTGATGAGGATGACCGGTCAGGGTTCAGGCACTGTATACATAGAGGAGGTGATGAGGATGGCCGGTCAGGGTTCAGGCACTGTATACACAGAGGAGGTGATGAGGATGACCGGTCAGGGTTCAGGCACTGTATACACAGAGGAGGTGATGAGGATGGCCGGTCAGGGTTCAGGCACTGTATACACAGAGGAGGTGATGAGGATGACCGGTCAGGGTTCAGGCACTGTATATATAGAGGAGGTGATGAGGATGACCGGTCAGGGTTCAGGCACTGTATACATAGAGGAGGTGATGAGGATGGCCGGTCAGGGTTCAGGCACTGTATATATAGAGGAGGTGATGAGGATGACCGGTCAGGGTTCAGGCACTGTATACATAGAGGAGGTGATGAGGATGGCCGGTCAGGGTTCAGGCACTGTATATATAGAGGAGGTGATGAGGATGGCCGGTCAGGGTTCAGGCACTGTATACATAGAGGAGGTGATGAGGATGACCGGTCAGGGTTCAGGCACTGTATACATAGAGGAGGTGATGAGGATGGCCGGTCAGGGTTCAGGCACTGTATACATAGAGGAGGATGAGGTGACCGTCAGGTTCAGCATGATAAAAGGAGTGATGAATGCGTCAGTCAGCCTGTATACTGAGGAGGTGAGAGTCAGGTTCAGCACTGTATACATAGAGGAAGTGATGAGGATGGCCGGTCAGGGTTCAGGCACTGTATATAAGAGGAGGATGAGAGGATGACCGGTCAGGGTTCAGGCACTGTATACATAGAGGAGGTGATGAGGATGACCGGTCAGGGTTCAGGCACTGTATACACAGAGGAGGTGATGAGGATGACCGGTCAGGGTTCAGGCACTGTATACATAGAGGAGTGATGAGGATGGCCGGTCAGGGTTCAGGCACTGTATACATAGAGGAGGTGATGAGGATGACCGGTCAGGGTTCAGGCACTGTATACATAGAGGAGGTGATGAGGATGGCCGGTCAGGGTTCAGGCACTGTATAATAGAGGAGGTGATGAGGATGACCGTCAGGGTTCAGGCACTGTATACATAGAGGAAGTGATGAGGATGGCCGGTCAGGGTTCAGGCACTGTATACATAGAGGAGGTGATGAGGATGCCGGTCAGGGTTCAGGCACTGTATATATAGAGGAGGTGATGAGGATGACCGGTCAGGGTTCAGGCACTGTATACATAGAGGAGTGATGAGGATGACCGGTCAGGGTTCAGGCACTGTATACACAGAGGAGGTGATGAGGATGACCGTCAGGGTTCAGGCACTGTATACATAGAGGAAGTGATGAGGATGGCCGGTCAGGGTTCAGGCACTGTATACACAGAGGAGGTGATGAGGATGACCGGTCAGGGTTCAGGCACTGTATACATAGAGGAGGTGATGAGGATGGCCGTCAGGGTTCAGGCACTGTATATAAGAGGAGGTGATGAGGATGACCGGTCAGGGTTCAGGCACTGTATATAGAGGAGGTGATGAGGATGACCGGTCAGGGTTCAGGCACTGTATAACAGAGGAGGTGATGAGGATGACCGGTCAGGGTTCAGGCACTGTATACATAGAGGAGGTGATGAGGATGGCCGGTCAGGGTTCAGGCACTGTATATATAGAGGAGGTGATGAGGATGGCCGGTCAGGGTTCAGGCACTGTATACATAGAGGAGGTGATGAGGATGGCCGGTCAGGTTCAGGCACTGTATACTAAGAGGTGATGAGGATGGCCGTCAGGTTCACACTGTATACAAGAGGAGGTATGAGGATGGCCGTCAGGTCAGGCACTGTATATTGTCGCTACCAACACGGTTCACCTTATACCAGAGTCATGGTGCGGTTTGCTTTCGCTCCTGGGTCATCATGTGATATAATTGTAGCAGTGCAATGTTACGTATGTGTCACCAGTCTGAGGTGTGTATGGACTGAGGTGTAATATACAGTATATGTGTCTTTCCATTGATAACAAAAACCAGCAGTGCACTTGCAGGATGCAGTCAGACCCCCTATGTGGAGCAGTCCAGGTGCAGGCTAATAAATCACCTCAACCTACAACCAGGTGTGGGAGGCGACCTGCCCAGCACATAATGGGCCTGCATAGGACACCATTCACACTGATACAAATGATGCAGAGTGTCTGAAAGCTACCCAACCGCTCCGCTGCTGAGCAATGGGCCGCACAGTAAGATGCTTCTGCACCACTAGATGAATGGCGCCCCTATGGGCCCAACTGCCCCCTGAATTGATATAAAAAACGTTTTTGCTATTTTGTTATGATAAACAAAAAAACTTTAATGAATGGGATATTGGTTCATGCATTGGCCAAGACACTTAAGCTGATGATCCCCGTCACGGATCCCCATAGCTCATGAGTCCTGACAAAATTGTACAAAAACTACTAAGAAAAAGCAGCATCAGAAACACTTGCCATCGATGCCAAAAACAAAAACCAACACTGCACGTGCAGTCGTAGCGGGGTCTGACTGCGTCCTGCGCGTGCAGTCGTAGCGGGGTCTGACTGCGTCCTGCACGTGCAGTCGTAGCGGGGTCTGGCTGCGTCCTGCACGTGCAGTCGTGGCGGGGTCTGGCTGTGTCCTGCGCGTGCAGTCGTGGCGGGGTCTGGCTGGGTCCTGCGCGTGCAGTCGTGGCGGGGTCTGGCTGCGTCCTGCGCGTGCAGTCGTGGCGGGGTCTGGCTGGGTCCTGCGCGTGCAGTCGTGGCGGGGTCTGGCTGCGTCTTGCGCCTGCAGTCGTGGCAGGGTCTGGCTGCGTCCTGCGTGTGCAGTCGTGGCGGGGTCTGGCTGCGTCCTGCGCGTGCAGTCGTGGCGGGGTCTGGCTGCGTCCTGCGTGTGCAGTTGTGGCGGGGTCTGGCTGCGTCCTGCGCGTGCAGTGTTGGTTTTTGGCATGGATGGTAAGTGTTTCTGATGCTGCTTATTCTTAGTAGTTGTTGTACAATATACGTGTCACCAGGATTTACACATATCTGTGTCCGGGAGTGGAGGTCACCGGTCTGAGGCATTTCCTGGACTTACACCCCGAGGTGACATAAAGCGTCTGCTCCATTGTATACTTCATTTCCTGTAGTGATGACATCATGGACTGTATACATTGCCACATCACTGTCACACTGGGGCAGAGGGGCTGCTTTGTAGTTGGCGCCTGGCTGCTTCTTGCAGATTATAAGGTATAATCGATGAGGTAGCGCCACCTAGAGGTTCGATAACAGATGTGCATGCCCTCAGTTTGCCCCTTCTTTGCTCTCGCTCAGTGATTGGATGAGACGTCGGTGATGTCACAGATTCTGGGTGGATTTGGGTCTGGATGGTGATTGGACCGTTCACACAGGAATCTGCTCTTATGTAAACCCTCCATTGTAGATCTGCAGGATGATGAAGGTGGTTGTCTTGCTTGAAGGGGAACTTACTCCCCAGTCTCGGGTCTTCTGCAGCCTCTAACAGGTTTTCCTCCAGGATTGTCCTGTATTTAGCTCCATCTTCCCATCACCTCTGACCAGCTTCCCTGCCCCTGCTGGAGAAAAGCCTCCCCACAGCAGGATGCTGCCTCCACCAAGTGTGACGGCGGGGATGACGTTCTCAGGATGCTGCTTCCATCATATGTACTTTTGGAGAGGGGGTTCTCAGGTTGCTGCCTCCACCCTGTGTCATGATGGGGATGAGGTTCTCAGGATACTGCTTCCACCATGTGTGATGGTGGAGAGGGGGTTCTCAGGTTGCTGCCTCCACCTTGTGTGACAGTGGGAGTGAGGTTCTCAGGATACTGCTTCCACCTTGTGTGATGGTGGGGATGAGGTTCTCTGGTTGCTGCCTCCACCTTGTGTGATGGTGGGGATGAGGTTCTCAGGTTGCTGCCTCCACCCTGTGCCATGGTGGGGATGAGGTTCTCAGGTTGCTGCCTCCACCTTGTGTCATGGTGGCGATGAGGTTCTCAGGTTGCTGCCTCCACCTTGTGTCATGGTGGCGATGAGGTTCTCAGGTTGCTGCCTCCACCTTGTGTCATGGTGGGGATGAGGTTCTCAGGTTGCTGCCTCCACCTTGTGTCATGGTGGGGATGAGGTTCTCAGGTTGCTGCCTCCACCTTGTGTCATGGTGGGGATGAGGTTCTCAGGTTGCTGCCTCCACCTTGTGTGATGGTGGGGATGAGGTTCTCAGGTTGCTGCCTCCACCTTGTGTCATGGTGGCGATGAGGTTCTCAGGTTGCTGCCTCCACCTTGTGTCATGGTGGCGATGAGGTTCTCAGGTTGCTGCCTCCACCTTGTGTCATGGTGGGGATGAGGTTCTCAGGTTGCTGCCTCCACCTTGTGTCATGGTGGCGATGAGGTTCTCAGGTTGCTGCCTCCACCTTGTGTCATGGTGGGGATGAGGTTCTCAGGTTGCTGCCTCCACCTTGTGTCATGGTGGGGATGAGGTTCTCAGGTTGCTGCCTCCACCTTGTGTCATGGTGGGGATGAGGTTCTCAGGTTGCTGCCTCCACCTTGTGTCATGGTGGGGATGAGGTTCTCAGGTTGCTGCCTCCACCTTGTGTGATGGTGGATGAGGTTCTCAGGTTGCTGCCTCCACCCTGTGCCATGGTGGGGATGAGGTTCTCAGGTTGCTGCCTCCACCTTGTGTGATGGTGGGGATGAGGTTCTCAGGTTGCTGCCTCCACCCTGTGTCATGGTGGGGATGAGGTTCTCAGGTTGCTGCCTCCACCCTGTGTCATGGTGGCGATGAGGTTCTCAGGGTGATGTGTAGGGTTAGTTTCCACCACACTCGGTGCTTTGTATTAAGCCCAGTTCTCCTTTAGTGCCTTCTCGCTGAGCTCCCTACGTGGCCTCCTCTGGTTCCACTAGGATTAGCGTGAAGCGGTAGTTGATTTTGTCGGCACTGCACATTGTATTCATCATCAGTCAGGCTGAATAATGTCATCAAACTGTGGGAGAAGTGATGGGTGATGGAGCGGCAGACACAAGGCCGCTTCTCTGCTGTGGATTCACGTGCTCCATCCTCCCAATAACACAGGAGTAAACCCTCTGTACTAGGTGTGCGCCATTCCTCCAGGCTGGGGGCCACAACCATCTAGTCACATGTATCTGGTATGGAAAATACATGTGTGGCCCATTCTTGGGTCTCCGGCCCCTTGTGTGGCCCTACAATAAATGACTAATGAGGTACAGCACTAGACCAGAATGAGCGGCATGCATGGTCCCCTATCTGGAGTGTAGATGTTGGAGGAAGACCCCCATTCTCCTGATGGGTGGGGGTCCTGGAGATGGCACCTGTCACTTTATGGCATATTGTGAGGGTAACACCCGTATTATTGTGGCACCAGAAGAGGTTTTATGACCAATGCCGCTCACACTCCTGCGGTTGCTGCTTGGCGCCAAGTTGGATAATTAAATTCTTCCGCCCCACTACAGGCGGCGGCGGGGGCCCGGTGATCGGGGAATCGGACATTCAGCGTTTCAGTTGTTTTCGACTCGTGAATCATGAAATCAGCGGTGACAGCTTTTATTCCTACAATCTCATTAATGAGGGATAATATGGGGGGGGGGGGGGTCACCTGCTGGGAACGTGGGGGCCATGCACAGGTATCCGGACAGGACATACAGACTGACGGCCGCGTCTCCTTAATAACCTGCCCTTTCCTTATCTACTATATAATCATCTAATTCTGTCTGTAACGGAAATCCCGCATCGCTGATTGCCCCAGCTGCTCGTGACCAACCAATCAGCGACAGGCGCAGTCCAACCGCAAATTTGCGCGGTGAAAGTGACAGACGGCACCGCTACCGCCGAGAGATCAGCAGCTGAGCGCGGCGACCAATCAGTGCTTTTGGCGTGAGATTTAAATCCCGCTTTGCTGATTGGTCGCCGCCAGCAGCAGAAACCAATCAGCGAAGTGGCGCAGTATTGGTGGGAGATTTAAAGCAGGCTCTGCTCAGTGGTTAGCACTGTATGGTGGCTCAGTGGTTAGCACTGTATATGGTGGCTCAGTGGTTAGCACTGTATATGGTGGCTCAGTGGTTAGCACTGTATACGGTGGCTCAGTGGTTAGCACTGTATACGGTGGCTCAGTGGTTAGCACTGTATATGATGGCTCAGTGGTTAGCACTGTATATGGTGGCTCAGTGGTTAGCACTGTATACGGTGGCTCAGTGGTTAGCACTGTATATGGTGGCTCAGTGGTTAGCACTGTATACGGTGGCTCAGTGGTTAGCACTGTATACGGTGGCTCAGTGGTTAGCACTGTATATGGTGGCTCAGTGGTTAGCACTGTATATGGTGGCTCAGTGGTTAGCACTGTATATGGTGGCTCAGTGGTTAGCACTGTATATGGTGGCTCAGTGGTTAGCACTGTATATGGTGGCTCAGTGGTTAGCACTGTATATGGTGGCTCAGTGGTTAGCACTGTATACTGTGGCTCAGTGGTTAGTGCTGTATACGGTGGCTCAGTGGTTAGCACTGTGTATGGTGGCTCAGTGGTTAGCACTGTATATGGTGGCTCAGTGGTTAGCACTGTATATGGTGGCTCAGTGGTTAGCGCTGTATACGGTGGCTCAGTGGTTAGCGCTGTATACGGTGGCTCAGTGGTTAGCACTGTATACGGTGGCTCAGTGGTTAGCACTGTATATGGTGGCTCAGTGGTTAGCACTGTATACGGTGGTTCAGTGGTTAGCACTGTATACGGTGGCTCAGTGGTTAGCACTGTATACGGTGGCTCAGTGGTTAGCACTGTATATGGTGGCTCAGTGGTTAGCACTGTATATGGTGGCTCAGTGGTTAGCACTGTATACGGTGGCTCAGTGGTTAGCACTGTATATGGTGGTCAGTGGTTAGCACTGTATGGTGGCTCAGTGGTTAGCACTGTATATGGTGGTCAGTGGTTAGCACTGTATGGTGGCTCAGTGGTTAGCACTGTATGGTGGTCAGTGGTTAGCACTGTATATGGTGGTCAGTGGTTAGCACTGTATATGGTGGCTCAGTGGTTAGCACTGTATATGGTGGTCAGTGGTTAGCACTGTATATGGTGGTCAGTGTTAGCACTGTATATGGTGGCTCAGTGGTTAGCACTGTATATGGTGGCTCAGTGGTTAGCACTGTATATGGTGGCTCAGTGGTTAGCACTGTATACGGTGGCTCAGTGGTTAGCACTGTATACGGTGGCTCAGTGGTTAGCACTGTATATGGTGGTTCAGTGGTTAGCACTGTATATGGTGGCTCAGTGGTTAGCACTGTATATGGTGGCTCAGTGGTTAGCACTGTATATGGTGGCTCAGTGGTTAGCACTGTATACGGTGGCTCAGTGGTTAGCACTGTATATGGTGGTCAGTGGTTAGCACTGTATACGGTGGCTCAGTGGTTAGCACTGTATACGGTGGCTCAGTGGTTAGCACTGTATACGGTGGCTCAGTGGTTAGCACTGTATACGGTGGCTCAGTGGTTAGCACTGTATACGGTGGCTCAGTGGTTAGCACTGTATACGGTGGCTCAGTGGTTAGCACTGTATACGGTGGCTCAGTGGTTAGCACTGTATACGGTGGCTCAGTGGTTAGCACTGTATACGGTGGCTCAGTGGTTAGCACTGTATATGGAGGCTCAGTGGTTAGCACTGTATACGGTGGCTCAGTGGTTAGCACTGTATATGGAGCTCAGTGGTTAGCACTGTATATGGAGGCTCAGTGGTTAGCACTGTGTATGGTGGCTCAGTGGTTAGCACTGTTATGGTGGCTCAGTGGTTAGCGCTGTATATGGTGGCTCAGTGGTTAGCACTGTATACGGTGGCTCAGTGGTTAGCACTGTATACGGTGGCTCATGGTTAGCACTGTATACGGTGGCTCAGTGGTTAGCACTGTATACGGTGGCTCAGTGGTTAGCACTGTATATGGAGGCTCAGTGGTTAGCACTGTATATGGTGGCTCAGTGGTTAGCACTGTATACGGTGGCTCAGTGGTTAGCACTGTATACGGTGGCTCAGTGGTTAGCACTGTATATGGAGGCTCAGTGGTTAGCACTGTATACGGTGGCTCAGTGGTTAGCACTGTATATGGAGGCTCAGTGGTTAGCACTGTATATGGAGGCTCAGTGGTTAGCACTGTGTATGGTGGCTCAGTGGTTAGCACTGTGTATGGTGGCTCAGTGGTTAGCGCTGTATATGGTGGCTCAGTGGTTAGCACTGTATATGGGCTCAGTGGTTAGCACTGTATATGGTGGCTCAGTGTTAGCACTGTATACGGTAGCTCAGTGGTTAGCACTGTATAGGTGGCTCAGTGGTTAGCACTGTATACGGTGGCTCAGTGGTTAGCACTGTATATGGTGGCTCAGTGGTCAGCACTGTATATGGTGGCTCAGTGGTTAGCACTGTATACGGTGGCTCAGTGGTTAGCACTGTATATGGTGGCTCAGTGGTTAGCACTGTATATGGTGGCTCAGTGGTTAGCACTGTATATGGTGGCTCAGTGGTTAGCACTGTATATGGTGGCTCAGTGGTTAGCACTGTATATGGTGGCTCAGTGGTTAGCACTGTATATGGTGGCTCAGTGGTTAGCACTGTATATGGTGGCTCAGTGGTTAGCACTGTATTGTGGCTCAGTGGTTAGCACTGTATATGGTGGCTCAGTGGTTAGCACTGTATATGGTGGCTCAGTGGTTGCACTGTATACGGTGGCTCAGTGGTTAGCACTGTATATGGTGGCTCAGTGGTTAGCACTGTATATGGTGGCTCAGTGGTTAGCACTGTATACGGTGGCTCAGTGGTTAGCACTGTATGGTGGCTCAGTGGTTAGCACTGTATACGGTGGCTCAGTGGTTAGCACTGTATATGGTGACTCAGTGGTTAGCACTGTATATGGTGGCTCAGTGGTTAGCACTGTATACGGTGCTCAGTGTTAGCACTGTATATGGTGGCTCAGTGGTTAGCACTGTATATGGTGCTCAGTCGTTAGCACTGTATACGGTGGCTCAGTGGTTAGCACTGTATACTGTGGCTCAGTGGTTAGCACTGTATATGGTGGCTCAGTGGTTAGCACTGTATATGGTGGCTCAGTGGTTAGCAGTGTATACGGTGGCTCAGTGGTTAGCACTGTATATGGTGGCTCAGTGGTTAGCACTGTATATGGTGGCTCAGTGGTTAGCACTGTATATGGTGGCTCAGTGGTTAGCACTGTATATGGTGGCTCAGTGGTTAGCACTGTATACGGTGGCTCAGTGGTTAGCACTGTATATGGTGGCTCAGTGGTTAGCACTGTATATGGTGGCTCAGTGGTTAGCACTGTAGATGGTGGCTCAGTGGTTAGCACTGTATACGGTGGCTCAGTGGTTAGCACTGTATACGGTGGCTCAGTGGTTAGCACTGTATATGGTGGCTCAGTGGTTAGCACTGTATATGGTGGCTCAGTGGTTAGCACTGTATATGTGGCTCAGTGGTTAGCACTGTATATGGTGGCTCAGTGGTTAGCACTGTATATGGTGGCTCAGTGGTTAGCACTGTATATGGTGGCTCAGTGGTTAGCACTGTATATGGTGGCTCAGTGGTTAGCACTGTATATGGTGACTCAGTGGTTAGCACTGTATATGGTGGCTCAGTGGTTAGCACTGTATATGGTGGCTCAGTGGTTAGCACTGTATACGGTGGCTCAGTGGTTAGCACTGTATATGGTGGCTCAGTGGTTAGCACTGTATATGGTGGCTCAGTGGTTAGCACTGTATATGGTGGCTCAGTGGTTAGCACTGTATATGGTGGCTCAGTGGTTAGCACTGTATATGGGGGGTCAGTGGTTAGCACTGTATACGGTGGCTCAGTGGTTAGCACTGTATACGGTGGCTCAGTGGTTAGCACTGTATATGGTGGCTCAGTGGTTAGCACTGTATACGGTGGCTCAGTGGTTAGCACTGTATATGGTGGCTCAGTGGTTAGCGCTGTATATGGTGGCTCAGTGGTTAGCACTGTATATGGTGGCTCAGTGGTTAGCACTGTATACGGTGGCTCAGTGATCAGAGGCAGGCACACGGGAGGACGGAGGCACAGGGGGAGGCAGAGTCAGGGGCTGAGAGCACACAGAGCGGAGAGAAAGGCACAAGTAAGAGAGCGCACAGGGGAAGAGACAGCACAGACAGGAGAGAGCGCACAAGGGGACACAGGCACAGAGACTGCCCTCCTGATGCAATAGCATCAGGCCTATTTCTATATTCTAGATCAGAGGTCCCCAACTCCAGGCCTCAAGCCACCAACAGTGCAGGTTTTCAGGATCTCCTTAGTATTGCACAGGGGTTGGAATCATTACCTGTGCAGATGATCACATTATCACCTGTGCAATACTAAGGAGATCCTGAAAACCTGCACTGTTGGTGGCTTGAGGCCTGGAGTTGGGGATGTCTGATCTAGAATACCTGATGGTTGGCAGCACAGGAGCCCTGCAGCACTGGGGTTCTGGGGTCAGGACACATCTTCGGGGGGTGTATTCTCTCAGTGTTTTGTATATTTCTCCAGGTTCTTGCACGGTCCAGACACTGGCAGAATATGCAGGTTCTGAGCCCAGATAGTGATGATGTCTGCACATATAATGTATCTGGCTGTAGAAGTAACATAATCTTCACCTTTGGAGCGGGACGTCCACCTTACATATGTGTCCATTATAGAGGACCCTACATACAGGTATATCTATATACAATCCAGTTATCACTGGATGAGCCCCATCGTGACCTCCCCATCCTCCACAACCACCGAGCCCCGCCATCCTCTGCAGGTCCTCCATCTAGCCCCTTCCCTCCGGGGACACCCCATATAGCCCTCCCTCTGCCTCCGATGCCCCATCTAGCCCCTCACCGGGGACACCCCATCTAGCCTTTCCTTCTCAATGGGTGCCCCGCTTAGCCTCCCTCCTCCACGGGTGCTCTGTATGGCCCTTCCTCCTCCACCGGCGCCCCGCTTTGCCCTCCCTCCTCTGTGGGCACCCTGCCTAGACCTCCCCTTTGCCAACGTCCCGTTCAGCCATTTGTATAGGGTCTCCATTGAAGCGTCTTTATAGGACAGGTGCAGATTGTGACTTGTTGTTTGTGGCCGGAGGGTTGTACATGTTTCTGGCTCGTGTTTTCTCGAAGGCAGAGGGACAGGACATGGTGGCTCAGCCGGAGAACATTCCCCTACACCGAGGCGCCTGGGCTACCCAGCTGCAAGTGATGTCTACAGATGTGATCTGCCGCCTCTCACGTAGCTTCTTACCCACCAACTATAGGGTCGCAAGTACATGATCATCACTGCAGGCGGAGAAGATTTGATAGATTCCTCTATTGATGTAAAAAGACATAAATCCATGCAACACATTAATTGCTGCTCTGAATGTGTCAAAGATCATCATAAGTTTCTGTTCCCAGACTTTCCTGTCTCTTTAGGATTTGAAATTACCGTTCAATACTATTGTTTTCCTATCCATTACGGTGTGATCACGGCTACAGGAATGATTGGCCGCAGGTCATTCTTCCTTCTTTTATTATGTGGTGATGAGAATTCACCCTAGTTCTAAGTTTCAGTCCTGTCTCTACTACACACAGACCTTCAGTTGGACATTTGGTACATATAAGTAAGTACACCACATTAGTTGTGGTGCCAATGAAGGTACCTGGGATCTTGTTGTCCTGACCTGTGCTGGGAATCTTTGTCTGTTGTCATTATTGGTTTTTAAATCCCAATGACTCAGGAGAGTCTGGGAATATAAATTTATGATGACCTTTGACACATTCAGAGCAGGAATAAATGTGTCACATGGATATATGTCTTTTTACATCAATTGAGGAATCTTCAAATCTTGAACCAACCACTAATCAAAGGACAATAAAACTATCTGCTTCTTATGTCTGGACACTGATATTTACTACCCCAGATGTTCTTGCCCTCCCAACACTGACCATTTTCCTCACCTGTCTTATTTACTGCATTATCCAACCCTCCTCATGTGTATATATGTGTGTTCAGAGGTTGTGTGAAGCCTGATGAAGAGTCTGGAGAGCTGCTATTATTCACCATCTTTTCAGAACTCTCAGATTCCCTTAGATTAGATAGTGATGGGCGTCGTTGTGCTCCCCGGACGGTGGCGCCCCTGTAATGTATGTGTCCTTTGTTTCCATACAATGGTCCAGGACTGAGGCCTTGTGTAGGGTGCACAGCCCTCACCATGATTATGCTGAGCGCAGGATTGTGGGATCAGACACTGAGCACTTGGAAGAGGCGAAGAAATGTCAGCAATCCGCCTGTCATGTGACAGTATTGCCCAGCACAGGGAGGGTTAACACAACTCCTTGTGACTGCGCTCAGGATTTAGATCTGGGACCTTTCTGGAAAAATTTCAGGCTCCGGATTTAAAGTGATTATCAGATTAGAAAAGAAATCTGAGCGATTGATGCTCCCGGTACAAAGAATTAGCCCAGATCCCTCTCCGTCACGCTACCGAGCCCCCATGGAGGAGACATCCGTGTAACGGGAACCATGGCTCACTGACAAGACTGACGCCCCGCGCCGGAGCGGCCAGAGTCACAGCCAAAGTCACGCCCCGCGCCGGAGCGGCCAGAGTCACTGCCAGAGTCATGCCACACCAAAGAGCGGCCAGAGTCACTGCCAGAGTCACGCCCCGCGCCGGAGCGGCCAGAGTCACGCCCCGCGCCGGAGCGGCCAGAGTCACGCCCCGCGCCGGAGCGGCCAGAGTCACGCCCCGCGCCACAGCGGCCAGAGTCACGCCCCGCGCCACAGCGGCCAGAGTCACTGCCAGAGTCACGCCCCGCGCCGGAGCGGCCAGAGTCACGCCCCGCGCCGGAGCGGCCAGAGTCACGCCCCGCGCCACAGCGGCCAGAGTCACGCCCCGCGCCACAGCGGCCAGAGTCACTGCCAGAGTCACGTCCCGCGCCACAGCGGCCAGAGTCACGCCCCGCGCCACAGCGGCCAGAGTCACTGCCAGAGTCACGTCCCGCGCCACAGCGGCCAGAGTCACTGCCAGAGTCACGTCCCGCGCCACAGCGGCCAGAGTCACGCCCTGCGCCGGAGCGGCCAGAGTCACAGCCAGAGTCACGCCCCACCAAAGAGCGGCCAGAGACACAGCCAGAGTCATGCCCCGCGCCACAGCGGCCAGAGTTACGGACAGAGTCACGCCCCGCACCGCAGCGGCCAGAAAGTCTCACTCTGCGCCAGAGTCACACCCCTCACCTCACCCAAAGTTTTGCTCTGCACTTCTACAGAAATGTACAGTATACATACCCGTCTGGTGTGACTGGTTAGTTGTATGTACAATCATGTCTGAAAGTGTCGGCACCTTGAAAATGTTCCACAAAATCAACTAATTCTACGAGAATATTATCACAATTACACATTTATTTCTTTTGTGTATTGGAACAACACAAAAAAACCACAACAAATTGGACATAATTTCACACACAACTCCAAAAATGGGCCTGACAAAAGTGTTGGCACCCAAAGCTGAATGTTTGGAAAAAATACCTATAATCAATTTTGGACTCTTCTTACAAACTGCTCCAGGTCTCTCATGTTTGAAGGTGTCATTCACATGTGGATGGACAGTTTTTATTTTTTTATATATATATATATATATATATATAGTGTCCATATCCAGGGAGATTAGCTACAGTGCCATGGGGTGTAAACTTCTGAATTATGTTGCGTGCCGTGGACAATGGAACATGAAGACCTCAGGAGGTGGACTTGTAACCTTAAGATGGTTGATATTTTCCACAATTTTGGTTCTTGCGTCCTCAGATTGTTCTCTTCTCCTCTTTCTGGTCTTCATGCTTAGGCTGTGTTCACACTGGGCGTTTTTGGGCTGTTTTTGCTCAACAGTTTTTGTAGCCAAAACCAGCAGTGGGTGATTAAATCCAGAAGTGGTGACGTGTTTCTATTAGACTTTTCCTCTGATTGCTCTACTCCTGGTTTTGGCTACAAAAACTGCTGAGCAAAAACAGCCCAAAAACGCCCAGTGTGAACACAGCCTTAGTGTGACACACAGACATATAATGCAAAGATTGTGGCAACTTCAGCCTGAGCCTGCAGGACGGCTTTGATTTTTTTGGGTCTTGATTGGGGCATATCCTCCATCCAGACTATCCTGTGTTGTGACCTTTCATCAATATTTCTCTGCTGCAACCAGGGAGATTTGCTACAGTGCCATGTTATGTAAATTTCTTAATTATATTGCGTGCCGTGGTTAAAGGAACATCCAGATCTCTGGAGATGGACTTGTAATCTTGAGATAATTGATATTTTTCACCATTTTGGTTCTGGTCTTCAGACAGTCCTCTGTTCTTTGTGTTCTTCATGCTTATTGCGGCACACACATGCACAATGCAAAGATTGAGACAACTTCTCTCCTTTTTATCTGGTTTCAGGTGTGATTTTTATATTGCCCACTCCTGTTATTGCCACAGGTGAGCGTGAACGAGCGTCACATGCTGGGACAAGGCTGTATACACACAATTTTAGAACGTGGCTTTTTTCTATTATTTTGTGTTGTTCTAATACACACAGAGGAAATAAACATGTGTAACACAGGACATGGTGGAAGCCAGAGGCTCAGATGTCATTGATACCTCCGCCATGGTAACACTATCAGATGACTACTGCTATCTGTTATCAGGCCACTTCTCGGAGTCTCCTGCACTGACCTGATGTGCGCGGCCCCACATTAGCTAAAGCCTCAGTAATTATAACCCCCGGAGAAATCCGCCCTGATTGTGTACGTGCCGCACATGACGTCCACACAACTTCATATCCACAATATGTCAGAACCATCCCCAGACACCGCATCAATACCCCGGACCAGGGGCAAGAACCACTATGGAGGATCAATTCACACTTAGGATACAGAGCGAATATAGGACACTGCCGGGTAATAGGGGATCCAACGTCACCCGATACTAAATATACATATATATTATAATACCGCCAGATAGTAAATATACAGCCTCGTCCCTATAATAATACCGCCAGATAGTAACTATACAGCCTCGTCCCTATAATAAACCGCCAGATACTAAATATACAGCCTCGTCCCTATAATAATACCGCCAGATACTAAATATACAGCCTCGTCCCTATAATAATACCGCCAGATACTAAATATACAGCCTCGTCCCTATAATAATACCGCCAGATAGTAACTATACAGCCTCGTCCCTATAATAATACCGCCAGATACTAAATATACAGCCTCGTCCCTATAATAATACCGCCAGATAGTAACTATACAGCCTCGTCCCTATAATAATACCGCCAGATACTAAATATACAGCCTCGTCCCTATAATAATACCGCCAGATACTAAATATACAGCCTCGTCCCTATAATAATACCGCCAGATAGTAACTATACAGCCTCGTCCCTATAATAATACCGCCAGATACTAAATATACAGCCTCGTCCCTATAATAATACCGCCAGATAGTAACTATACAGCCTCGTCCCTATAATAATACCGCCAGATACTAAATATACAGCCTCGTCCCTATAATAATACCGCCAGATACTAAATATACAGCCTCGTCCCTATAATAATACCGCCAGATAGTAACTATACAGCCTCGTCCCTATAATAATACCGCCAGATAGTAAATATACAGCCTCATCCCTATAATAATACCGCCAGATAGTAAATATACAGCCTCGTCCCTATAATAATACCGCCAGATACTAAATATACAGCCTCGTCCCTATAATAATACCACCAGATAGTAACTATACAGCCTTGTCCCTATAATAATACCGCCAGATAGTAAATATACAGCCTCGTCCCTATAATAATACCGCCAGATAGTAACTATACAGCCTCGTCCCTATAATAATACCGCCAGATACTAAATATACAGCCTCGTCCCTATAATAATACCGCCAGATAGTAAATATACAGCCTCATCCCTATAATAATACCGCCAGATACTAAATATACAGCCTCGTCCCTATAATAATACCGCCAGATACTAACTATACAGCCTCGTCCCTATAATAATACCGCCAGATAGTAACTATACAGCCTTGTCCCTATATTAATACCGCCAGATAGTAACTATACAGCCTCGTCCCTATAATAATACCGCCAGATACTATACAGCCTCGTCCCTATAATAATACCGCCAGATAGTAACTATACAGCCTCGTCCCTATAATAATACCGCCAGATACTATACAGCCTCGTCCCTATAATAATATAATAGTGTGACAGAGAATGTGACTAGGACGGAGGTTGGGGTAATTGCGGTGACACATGCAGTTCCGGGTGTGATATTCTCATGTCTCTTCACACTAGTTTTGTCCTCCAGGTGAGTCCCTAAATCCACATGCGGTTACCGGATCGCTCTTTAATGTGGACTCTGATGCAGCAGACGTTGCGGTAATACACACGTTCCCCGGCTCCCAGCCTGGTTTTTGTTGTCCGGGAATTAAATCAGATTGTCCCGGATTGTACCGGATCGGCGAATCCAGGAAAATCCGGTTTTGTCCGGTTTTTACAAGGAACTACAGGAATCATCCATGATCCTTTTGGTGCCGCGGACTGAAAACGGATTCACCTGGATCCACCCGGGCAGCACAAAACCGGACGCCAATACACTTCCATCCGGGTGAATCCGGAGCCATAGGAAAAGGTTGCAGCAATACGGCCATTCATGTGTGTGGCGGTACCCGATCCGGTCACTGTACCCGGCTCCACTCACATCTGCGGTGTCCAATTGAAATCCGGATATGGATTAGAAACCGGTCCGAAAAACGTTGCTTGCATGATTTTTACCGCACATCGGAAAACCGGATCCGGGAAACGCAACGCTGTTGAGGCAACCTGGCTTTTGCATTGCTGCCTATGGGTGCGGATCCAGATCCGGTTTTGAGCATTTTTCATGCTCAAAACCAGATCGGGATCTGCAATTGTAACAGCAAATGTGACCCCAGCCTATGAGTGTGAGTGTGACTGCGACAGAGAGTGTGACTGCGAGTGCGACTGCGAGAGAGTGTGACTGCGAGTGTGACTGCGAGTGAGACTGAGAGAGAGTGTGACTGCGACAGAAAGAGAGTGCGACCGCAACTGAGTGTGGCAGTGTGAGTGTGACTGTGACTGAGTGACTGCGACAGAAAGAGAGTGCGACTGTGGCAGCGCTGCCCATAGATCTACTGTAAGTGGCTTCAGGACCTCAGACAGCGGCGCACATACTATACCAATAGCAGTAGTATGCGCACTGCTCTGAGGAGCCTGACGCTTTCATTCATAAAACTGTACAGCAGCTGTCAGGAGCCAGCTGCTGTACAGAGGCGATTCTAGCATTATATGCCCACCTGAGTGGGTGGAAGGTCTCTAGGGGGACTGGGCACCCCCTAGAGACATTATAGGTACATTTATTAAGCAAATTTACAGTTTAACTAAATACAGAACAGTTTGCTCATCCCTGCGGCAGTATTACACATCCTGAGCAATTCGGTTACGGGATTGCTGAGTGTCAGAAGACAATTGCGATCACCGCATCCGGATCTGGATGCGGTAAATGCAATTCCAGATTTAAGTGTGACCCTAGCCAGAGTGTGACTGCGACTGAGAGGGAGTGTGTGACTGCGACTGAGAGGGAGTGCGTGACTGCGACTGAGAGGGAGTGCGTGACTGCGACTGAGAGGGAGTGCGTGACTGCGACTGAGAGGGAGCGCGTGACTGCGACTGAGAGGGGGCGCGTGACTGCGACAGAGAGGGGGCGCGTGACTGCGACAGAGAGGGGGCGCGTGACTGCGACAGAGAGGGGGCGCGTGACTGCGACAGAGAGGGAGCGCGTGACTGCGACAGAGAGGGAGCGCGTGACTGCGACAGAGAGGGAGCGCGTGACTGCGACAGAGAGGGAGCGCGTGACTGCGACAGAGAGGGAGCGCGTGACTGCGACAGAGAGGGAGCGCGTGACTGCGACAGAGAGGGAGCGCGTGACTGCGACAGAGAGGGAGCGCGTGACTGCGACAGAGAGGGAGCGCGTGACTGCGACAGAGAGGGAGCGCGTGACTGCGACAGAGAGGGAGCGCGTGACTGCGACAGAGAGGGAGCGCGTGACTGCGACAGAGAGGGAGCGCGTGACTGCGACAGAGAGGGAGCGCGTGACTGCGACAGAGAGGGAGCGCGTGACTGCGACAGAGAGGGAGCGCGTGACTGCGACAGAGAGGGAGCGCGTGACTGCGACAGAGAGGGAGCGCGTGACTGCATCAACTGAGTATAACTGAAGAGCCAGATTCCTATAGACACAACCCCAGTGTATAAATGGACATAACAGGAGTATACGGTGTAAATGCTCCAGTGTGAACAGGTGTCTCATAAAACTGCAGACGTTCCTCACCCGGGAGAGATTCAGTGTAAATCTGCTCCTCATAAATGTGAACAATCAGGTCCCTCAGAGCTCCAGCATTGATCTGTGATTACTGCAGAAAAAAGGCCCCAAATCTCCAGATTCCTCCCTATATAAAGCAGCTGAAGTAATCCCCCGTCTCCCCATAGCACAGCAGAGCGAGGTCACACATCATCTCCAGCTCACGTTTCACCTGTGATACTTCGGCTTCCTCAGGGGGATCCAGCAGCTTTCTGATATGCAGCTCCTTAAATATCCTGAAAAGGCGATCATGTGACCACTGAGCGGCCAATGAGATCCTGATCCATGGGGATGCTCCTCCCATCAAGAGGTCCTTATATATACCAATACTAGGAGTCATGTGATCAGAAAAGTAGCTAAGGAGATGCTGAGGCGCATGTGTGCTGCACCACAGTATATGTAACTGACATACAAAGCCATCCACAGCCTGTCCTCTCCATACATCTGTGACATGGTCTCCCAGTACTTACCTGCATGTAACCTGCGATCCTCTGAAGATCTCCTCCTCTCCTCCCCTCTTATCTCTTCTTCCCACAATGTTTTCTCCTGTGCTTCCCCCGTACTCTGGAACTCTCTACCCCAACACATCAGGCTCTCATCTACCGGGGAAACCTTCAAAAGGAACCTAAAGACCCGACAAGCCACAACCTGCAGTGACCTCAGTCTACTGAACCAACGCACGACCAGCTCTACCCTCTACTGTATCCTCACCCATCCCTTGTAGACTGTGAGCCCTTGTGGGCAGGGTCCTCTCTCCTCACCCATCCCTTGTAGACTGTGAGCCCTCGTGGGCAGGGTCCTCTCTCCTCACCTACTGTATCCTCACCCATCCCTTGTAGACTGTGATCCCTCGTGGGCAGGGTCCTCTCTCCTCATCTACTGTATCCTCACCCATTCCTTGTAGACTGTGAGCCCTCACAGGCAGGGTCCTCTCTCCTCACCTACTGTAATCTCACCCATCCCTTGTAGACTGTGATCCCTCGTGGGCAGGGTCCTCTCTCCTCATCTACTGTATCCTCACCCATCCCTTGTAGACTGTGAGCCCTCGTGGGCAGGGTCCTCTCTCCTCACCTACTGTATCCTTACCCATCCCTTGCAGACTGTGATCCCTCGTGGGCAGGGTCCTCTCTCCTCATCTACTGTATCCTCACCCATTCCTTGTAGACTGTGAGCCCTCACAGGCAGGGTCCTCTCTCCTCACCTACTGTAATCTCACCCATCCCTTGCAGACTGTGAGCCCTCGTGGGCAGGGTCCTCTCTTATCTCCTACTGTATCCTCTCCCATCCCTTGTAGACTGTGAGCCCTCGTGGGCAGGGTCCTCTCTCCTCACCTACTGTATCCTTACCCATCCCTTGTAGACTGTGAGCCCTCGTGGGCAGGGTCCTCTCTCCTCACCTACTGTATCCTCACCCATCCCTTGCAGACTGTGAGCCCTCGTGGGCAGGGTCCTCTCCCCTCATCTACTGTATCCTCACCCATCCCTTGCAGACTGTGAGCCCTCGTGGGCAGGGTCTTCTCTCCTCCATTGTATCCTCTCCCATCCCTTGTAGACTGAGAGCATTCGTGGGCAGGGTCCTCTCTCCTCACCTACTGTATCCTCTCCCATCCCTTGCAGACTGTGAGCCCTCATGGGCAGGGTCCTCTCTCCTCACCTACTGTATCCTCTCCCATCCCTTGTAGACTATGAGCCCTCGTGGGCAGGGTCCTCTCTCCTCATCTACTGTATCCTCACCCATCTCTTGACTGTACATTGGGTTTTAGGGTCAGTGGACGGTATGTGACATGGGGGCAGTAGTACATGGTCGGACGGCCGGTGGCCTCTGAGCTGAGATGTCTGTCTGGACTCAGATGTAGGGAAGGACATTATGGAGTCAAGCAGAAAAAAGCTGCTGCCATTATGTTATGTGACAGGTCTTTCCACTTTCTTGAAGTTTGGACTTGTCACTTCATAATATCTGTAAATCAGCCCTGGAGACGGAGACTCCAGGATGGTGGGATCACCTTGAGGAGGTCCAGGATGGTGGGATCACCTTGAGGAGGTCCAGGATGGTCTCTGCATCACCTTGTGGAGGTCCAGGATGGTCTCTGGATCACCTTGAGGAGGTCCAGGATGGTGGGATCACCTTGAGGAGGTCCAAGATGGTGGGATCACCTTGAGGAGGTCCAGGATGGTCTCTGGATCACCTTGAGGAGGTCCAGGATGGTGGGATCACCTTGAGGGGGTCCAGGATGGTCTCTGGATCACCTTGAGGGGGTCCAGGATGGTCTCTGGATCACCTTGAGGAGGTCCAGGATGGTCTCTGGATCACCTTGAGGAGGTCCAGGATGGTGGGATCACCTTGAGGAGGTCCAGGATGGTGGGATCACCTTGAGGAGGTCCAAGATGGTGGGATCACCTTGAGGAGGTCCAAGATGGTGGGATCACCTTGAGGAGGTCCAAGATGGTGGGATCACCTTGAGGAGGTCCAGGATGGTCTCTGGATCACCTTGAGGAGGTCCAGGATGGTCTCTGGATCACCTTGAGGAGGTCCAGGATGGTCTCTGGATCACCTTGAGGAGGGTCCAGGATGGTCTCTGGATCACCTTGAGGAGGTCCAGGATGGTCTCTGGATCACCTTGAGGAGGTCCAGGATGGTCTCTGGATCACCTTGAGGAGGTCCAGGATGGTCTTGGATCACCTTGAGGGGTCCAGGATGGTCTCTGGATCACCTTGAGGGGTCCAGGATGGTCTGGATCACCTTGAGGAGGTCCAGGATGGTCTCTGGATCACCTTGAGGAGGTCCAGGATGGTCTGGATCACCTTGAGGAGGTCCAGGATGGTGGATCACCTTGAGGAGGTCCAGGATGGCTCTGGATCACCTTGAGGAGGTCCAGGATGGTGGGATCACCTTGAGGAGGTCCAGGATGGTGCTGGATCACCTTGAGGAGGTCCAGGATGGTGTGGATCACCTTGAGGAGGTCCAGGATGGTCTCTGGATCACCTTGAGGAGGTCCAGGATGGTGGGATCACCTTGAGGAGGGTCCTAGGATGGTGGGATCACCTTGAGGAGGTCCAGGATGTTCGTGGATCACCTTGAGGAGGTCCAGGGTGGTGGGATCACCTTGAGGAGGTCCAGGATGGTGGGATCACCTTGAGGAGGTCCAGGATGGTCTGCTGGATCACCTTGAGGAGGTCCAGGATGGTGGGATCACCTTACGGAGTCCAGGATGGTGGGATCACCTTATGGAGCTCCAGGATGGTGGGATCACCTTAGGAGGTCCAGGATGGTGGGATCACCTTGAGAAGCTCCAGGCGAAGGGCTTGTCCCAGGGGCTGATATCACCGGCTGCAAGTCCTGGGACAGATTTACCAGCCGATTCCTGCAGATCAGGGTTTATTAATCCTCACATCTCAGGGATTTCTGTAATTACTGCTTAGGTTTTGAGCCATAATGAGCACAATAATCGCTGTCTTCACGGCCTAGGTCAGAACGCGTCTAGGAATGTTTCTCTATGTAGTGTCTCATATTATTGTATAATTCAAGTTCTGACAGTGGCCCGGCCCTGAGGGCTTACAAGTCATAAAGCCTGAAAATCTGCATCATGTCATAAACTCAGTGATTACACAATACAAACTGCTTCAAACTAGAACTATCCAAGTGTCAGGAGGAAGGCAGGACTGGTGTGTAATGGAGGGACTATAGAGGAGGGAGGCAGGACTGGTGTGTAATAGAGGGACTATAGAGGAGGGAGGCAGGACTGGTGTGTAATAGAGGGACTATAGAGGAGGGAGGCAGGACTGGTGTGTAATGGAGGGACTATAGAGGAGTGAGGCAGGACTGGTGTGTAATGGAGGGACTATAGAGGAGGGAGGCAGGACTGGTGTGTAATAGAGGGACTATAGAGGAGGGAGGCAGGACCCGCCTGTAATGGAGGGACTATAGAGGAGGGAGGCAGGACTGGTGTGTAATAGAGGGACTATAGAGGAGGGAGGCAGGACTGGTGTGTAATGGAGGGACTATAGAGGAGGGAGGCAGGACCGCCTGTAATGGAGGGACTATAGAGGAGGGAGGCAGGACTGGTGTGTAATAGAGGGACTATAGAGGAGGGAGGCAGGACTGGTGTGTAATGGAGGGACTATAGAGGAGGGAAGGACTGGTGTGTAATGGAGGGACTATAGAGGGGAGGCAGGACTGGTGTGTAATGGAGGGACTGAGAGGAGGGAGGCAGGACTGGTGTGTAATGGAGGGACTATAGAGGAGGAGGCAGGACTGGTGTAATAGAGGGGACTATAGAGGAGGGAGGCAGGACTGGTGTGTAATGGAGGGACTATAGAGGAGGGAGGCAGGACTGGTGTGTTAATAGAGAGAGGACTGGTGAGAGGAGGGAGAGGAGGCAGACTGGTGTGTAATGGAGGGACTATAGAGGAGGGAGGCAGGACTGGTGTGTAATGGAGGGACTATAGAGGAGGGAGGCAGGACTGGTGTGTAATGGAGGGACTAGAGGAGGGAGGCAGGACTGGTGTGTAATGGAGGGACTATAGAGGAGGGAGGCAGGACTGGTGTGTAATGGAGGGACTATAGAGAGGGAGGAAGGGACTAGGACGAGTGTGTAATGGGGACTATAGAGGAGGGAGGCAGATGGTGTGTAATGGAGGGACTATAGAGGAGGGAGGCAGGACTGGTGTGTAATGAGGGACTATAGAGAGAGAGGAGACTGGTGTGTAATGGAGGGACTATAGAGGAGGGAGGCAGGACTGTGTATGACTAGATGGAGAGGCAGACGGTAATGAGGATAGAGGGGAGGCAGGACTGGTGTGTAATGGGGACATAGAGAGGAGGCAGGACTGTGTGTAATGGAGGGACTATAGAGGAGGGAGGCAGGACTGGTGTGTAATGGAGGGACTATAGAGGAGGGGCAGACTTTATAGGGACTGGGATGAATGGAGTGAAGACTATAGAGGAGGGAGCAGGACTGGTGTGTAATGAGGGACTATAGAGGAGGGAGCGGACGGTGTGTAATGAGGGACTATAGAGGAGGGAGGCAGGACTGGTGTGTAATGGAGGGACTATAGAGGAGGGAGGCAGGACTGTGTGTAATGAGGACTATAGAGGAGGGAGCAGACTGGGTGTAATGGAGGGACTATAGAGGAGGGGCAGACTGGTGGTAATGAGGGACTTAGAGGAGGAGCAGGACCCGTGGTAATGAGGGACTATAGAGGAGGGAGGCAGGACTGGTGTGTAATGGAGGGACTATAGAGGAGGAGCAGGCCCGCCTGTAATAGGAGAGACTATAGAGGAGGGAGGCAGGACTCCGCCGTGTGTAATAGAGAGACTATAGAGGAGGAGGCAGGACTGGTGTGTAATGGAGGGACTATAGAGGAGGAACGGGACTGGTGTGTAATGGAGGGACTATAAGAGGAGGAGGCAGGACTGGTGTGTAATGGAGGGACTATAGAGGAGGAGACGGACTGGTGTGTAATGGAGGGACTATAGAGGAGGAGGAGGACTGGTGTGTAATGGAGGGACTATAGAGGAGGGAGACGGACTGGTGTGTAATGGAGGGACTATAGAGGAGAGGCAGGACTGGTGTAATGGAGGGACATAGAGGAGGAAGAGGCAAGACTGGTGTGTAATGGAGGGACTATAGAGGAGGGGCAAGACTGGTGTTGTAATGGAGGGACTAGAGAGGAGGGAGGCAGGACTGGTGTGTAATGGAGGGACTATAGAGGAGAAGGCAGGACCCGCCTTGTAATGGAGGACTTAGAGGAGGAGGCAGGACTGGTGTGTAATGGAGGGACTATAGAGGAGGGAGGCAGGACGGTGTGTAATGGAGAGACTATAGAGGAGGGAGGCAGGACCCGCCTGTAATAGAGGAGACTATAGAGGAGGGAGGCAGGACTGGTGTGTAATGGAGGGACTATAGAGGAGGGAGAGCGGACTGGTGTGTAATGGAGGGACTATAGAGGAGGGGACAGGACTGGTGTGTAATGGAGGGACTATAGAGGAGGGAGGCAGGACCCGTCTGTAATAGAGGGACTATAGAGGAGGGAGGCAGGACTGGTGTGTAATGGAGGGACTATAGAGGAGGGAGGCAGGACTGGTGTGTAATGGAGGACTATAGAGGAGGGAGGCAGGACTGGTGTGTAATGGAGGACTATAGAGGAGGAGGGGGACTGGTGTGTAATGGAGGGACTATAGAGGAGGAAGGCAGGACCCGCTGCTGTAATGGAGGGACTATAGAGGAGGGAGGCAGGACTGGTGTGTAATGGAGGGACTATAGAGGAGAGGGGCAGGACTGGTGTGTAATGGAGGGACTATAGAGAAGAGAGCAGGACTGGTGTGTAATGGAGGGACTAGAGAGGATGGGAGGCAGGACTGGTGTGTAATGGAGGGACTAAGAGGAGGGAGGCAGGACTGGTGTGTAATGGAGGGACTATAGAGGAGGGAGGCAGGACTGGTGTGTAAATGGAGGGACTATAGAGGAGGGAGACAGGACTGGTGTGTAATGGAGGCACTATAGAGGAGAAGGCAGGACTGGTGTGTAATGGAGGGACTAAGAGGAGGGAGGACTGGTGTGTAATGGAGGGACTATAGAGGAGGAGAGATGACTGGTGTGTAATGGAGGGACTATAGAGGAGGAGGCAGGACTGGTGTGTAATGGAGGGACTAGAGAGAAGGAGGCAGGACTGGTGTGTAATGAGGCACTATAGAGGAGGGAGGCAGACTGGTGTGTAATGGAGGCACTATAGAGGAGTGAGGCAGGACTGGTGTGTAATGGAGGGACTAGAGAGGACGGAGGCAGGACTGGTGTGTAATGGAGGGACTATAGAGGAGGGAGGCAGGACTGGTGTGTAATGGAGGGACTATAGAGGAGGGAGACGGGACTGGTGTGTAATGGAGGGACTATAGAGGAGGAGGCAGGACTGGTGTGTAATGGAGGACTATAGAGAGGAGACGGACTGGTGTGTAATGGAGGGACTATAGAGGAGGGAGGCAGGACCCGCCTGTAATAGAGGGACTATAGAGGAGGGAGGCAGGACTGGTGTGTAATGGAGGGACTATAGAGGAGGGAGGCAGGACTGGTGTGTAATGGAGGACTAGAGAGGAGGAGGCAGGACTGGTGTGTAATGGAGGGACTATAGAGGAGGAAGGCAGGACCGGCCTGTAATAGAGGGACTATAGAGGAGGGAGGCAGGACTGGTGTGTAATGGAGGGACTATAGAGGAGGGAGGCAGGACTGGTGTGTAATGGAGGGACTATAGAGGAGAGGGACGGGACTGGTGTGTAATGGAGGGACTATAGAGGAGGGAGGCAGGACTGGTGTGTAATGGAGGGACTATAGAGGAGGGAGGCAGGACTGGTGTGTAATGGAGGGACTATAGAGGAGGGAGGCAGGACCCGCCTGTAATAGAGGGACTATAGAGGAGGGAGGCAGGACTGGTGTGTAATGGAGGACTATAGAGGAGGGAGGCAGGACTGGTGTGTAATGGAGGGACTATAGAGGAGGGAGGCAGGACTGGTGTGTAATGGAGGGACTATAGAGGAGGGAGGCAGGACTGGTGTGTAATGGAGGGACTATAGAGGAGGAAGGCAGGACCCGCCTGTAATAGAGGGACTATAGAGGAGGGAGGCAGGACTGGTGTGTAATGGAGGGACTATAGAGGAGGGAGGCAGGACTGGTGTGTAATGGAGGACTATAGAGGAGGGAGACAGGACTGGTGTGTAATGGAGGCACTATAGAGGAGTGAGGCAGGACTGGTGTGTAATGAGGGACTAAGAGGAGGAGGACTGGTGTGTAATGGAGGGACTATAGAGGAGGGAGGCAGGACTGGTGTGTAATGGAGGGACTATAGAGAGGGAGGCAGGACTGGTGTGTAATGGAGGGACTATAGAGGAGGAGGCAGGACTGGTGTGTAATGGAGGCACTATAGAGGAGTGAGGCAGGACTGGTGTGTAATGGAGGGACTAGAGAGGAGGGAGGCAGGACCCCCGTGTTAATAGAGGGACTATAGAGGAGGGCAGGACTGGTGTGTAATGGAGGGACTATAGAGGAGGGAGACAGGACTGGTGTGTAATGGAGGGACCAAGAGGAGGGAGGCAGGACTGGTGTGTAATGGAGGGACTAGAGAGGAGGGAGGCAGGACTGGTGTGTAATGGAGGGACTAAGAGGAGGGAGGCAGGACTGTGTGTAATGGAGGACTATAGAGGAGGAGGCAGGACTGGTGTGTAATGGAGGGACTATAGAGGAGGGAGGCAGGACTGTGTGTAATGGAGGGACTATAGAGGAGGAGGCAGGACTGGTGTGTAATAGAGGACTAGAGAGGAGGAGCAGGACTGGTGTGTAATGGAGGGACTATAGAGAAGAGAGACAGACTGGTGTGTAATGGAGGGACTATAGAGGAGGCAGGACTGGTGTGTAATGGAGGGACTATAGAGGAGGGAGGCAGGACTGGTGTGTAATGGAGGGACTAAGAGGAGGAGGCAGGACTGGTGTGTAATGGAGGACTATAGAGGAGGAGGCAGGACTGGTGTGTAATGGAGGGACTATAGAGGAGGAGGCAGGACTGGTGTGTAATGGAGGGACTATAGAGGAGGAGGCGGGACCCGCCTGTAATAGAGGGACTATAGAAGGAGGCATGACTGGTGTGTAATGGAGGGACTATAGAGGAGGAGGCAGACTGGTGTTAATGGAGGGACTATAGAGGAGGGAGGCAGGACCCTGCCTGTAATAGGAGGGACTAGAGAGGAGGCAGGACTGGTGTGTAATGGAGGACTATAGAGGAGGAGGTAGGACTGGTGTGTAATGGAGAGACTATAGAGGAGGGAGGCAGAAGTCTGAGTAATGACTTTAGTAAAGTGGGTGAAGATTTCCGGGTCGTAATCAGTTGTAGATTGGCTTCATCTCTGCGTTGGTATGTTATAGAGGTTTTTGTTGTGTTTGGAGTTATAGGTGTTGGAAAGCAGCCAGGACCATACAATGTTAATGTCGTGCGGCTGCGCCAATTTTCCTTCCTTCTTTTCACCTTTCTGAGCCGCCCGTTGCCGCCAAACAGGAAGAGCCATGACGGTGGAGCATTGTTCTCCAGACACTCACCGCCGGCTGTGATCAAGTGTCTACACAATACCTAATAAATAATTGGGTGACAGAGGGGCCCCTGGGGTGTTCACAGATGAGCAGCAGTGCTGGGGCCACTGCAGACATGTCATAAATGATAAATTACAATAATCCTTCCCAGTGTGGTGACTGGAGTGACTGAATCTATTCAGGGAGAAATACTGATGACCTCTGAAACAAACGTGACCTGATGGAGACGTCGTCCTATTCATCCTCATAGGATAAGTCCCTGATGTGGCTGCAGTGGTCACCGTCACAATGGGGGGCTACACCACTGCACAGTGCTGGAACTTGAAGCTCATGACCCCGATGCAGAAGCTCCACAGGACCCCAAATTGTTGCAAATTGTTAGTAGCAATAGTCTTTCTCTATAGTCAAATGGACTTTTTTTGGGCCCCCCTAGGCTCCAGGGCCCGTGTGCGATTGTAACCCATGAACCGTTGTAGTTACACCCCTGCTGTTGGTGATCAACATGATAATTGCTTACCGCTTTGTAGGCAAGTCATTGACATTGGGGTCACAAGTCATTGACATTGGGGTCACAAGTCATTGACATTGGGTCACACGTGATTGACAATTGGTCACAAGTGATTGACATTGGGTCACAAGTCATTGACATTGGGGTCACAAGTCATTGACATTTGGGGTCACAAGTCATTGACATTTGGGGTCACAAGTCATTGACATTGGGGTCACAAGTCATTGACATTTGGGGTCACAAGTCATTGACATTTGGGTCACAAGTCATTGACATTGGGTCACAAGTCATTGACATTGGGTCACAAGTCATTGACATTTGGGGTCACAAGTCATTGACATTGGGGTCACAAGTCATTGACATTGGGGTCACAAGTCATTGACATTGGGGTCACAAGTCAGCGCTTTGGATTAGGTGAAGCAGGTTCATGCTCCACTTCTGCTGATCCCGGACAAGCCACATTGTATCTCCTGTGAATCATCAAGCCGAGGCCCACAGGAGATTTCCGGTTCTGTTTATATTCTGAGGAATCCGTGAGCAACGTCTCAAGTATGTGAACTACTCTGGAGAATGTGGAGGCGCTGAAGACTATTAGGACGTATGAAGATGAAAACAAAGGAAATGGCCGGAGCTCCAGAAGAAAGTGTGGAGCAATGGAGGGAGAGCAGAGGGGCATCATGTGCTGGACACGTTATCATGTGGCTGCAGGGTGTAGCGGAGGGGTGTGGACATAACCGGCGGAGCGGTGGAGAAAGATGTCTGCACACCTGCAGCCGAAGTCATTGTGAATTGTAGGAAAAGGTTCCACCTTTCACCTGAACAGACAAATACGATGCCAGAGATAAGACATGTAATAATTACCACATAATCCTCAATTACAACAACACCTACAATCTGAGTGCGCTGATCGGTGATTAACAGGCCGTTACATTGATCATTTCCTGGAGAGAGAATGACCTGAGGATTGTTGGCTTATGTTCATATTCATCAATGGCATGGTTCTTCTGTGCTTGGTGATGAGGAACTGGACACTGTGTAAATCTTCTTTAGAGTGGCCTGCTATGACTTGTTCTGGTGTAGGCTTCCATTGACTGAGCTGTAGATCTTTCATTAATGGTGGTTCTTCTATGATCTGTGGTCAGGCTCCATTGATGAGCTGTAGATCTTTATTAATGGTGGTTCTTCTATGAATCTGTGGTCAGGGCTCCATTGATGAGCTGTGGATCTTTTGTTAATGGTGGTTCTTCTATGACTTGTGGTCAGGACACCATTGATGAGCTGTAGATCTTTCATTAATGGTGGTTCTTCTATGATTGTGGTCAGGGCTCCATTGATGAGCTGTAGATCTTTCATTAATGGTGGTTCTTCTATGACTTGTGGTCAGGGCTCCATTGATGAGCTGTAGATCTTTTGTTAATGGTGGTTCTTCTATGATTGTGGTCAGGCCCATTGATGAGCTGTAGATCTTTCATTAATGGTGGTTCTTCTATGATCTGTGGTCAGGGCTTCATTGATGAGCTGTAGATCTTTCATTAATGGTGGTTCTTCTATGATCTGTGGTCAGGGCTCCATTGATGAGCTGCAGAGCTGTCATTCATAGTTCGCCTGCTGAGATTGTAGTGAGCTCCATTGATTTGGATGTTTTTTGACATTAATGGTTAACCTGTGCCCTAGTTTAAGATGTGTTAGGATGTCGATTTGTTATTCATGGTTGGTCTTCTGTGATCCATTACAGAAATGTTGATTGTCCTTCATGTTTGCTTATCTGGGATCTGAGATATACCCTCATCTCTGTCTATCATCCCACCTGTTCTCTCTCTGTAAAGTGACTTTAGACTAACATCTAACAATTGAAATGATTTTTCGTGTTAATAGCGCTCCAGACAGAGACCAGGGAATGTGTAGAGAAATACCTCTAATAAGCCACAACGCGTTTCAATGGCGGCACGCCATCTTCATCAGGTGGAGATTAGACAAGCATAAGGGGGAGCGTCTTAAATACATTCAACACCAATCACTATTGAATATTTTTTAACCCTAGCCTAACCATAGCAACCTAATGGAAAAGTGTAGCAATCAAGCTAGTGACAAAAATTAAGAAAATGGGATTCCAGGTGGAGTGGCGAGACAGGGGAATCACATTGGCGCATCACATCATGGACGGGCGGGAGCTGAAATCCTTCTCTCGGTTAAGGGAGGAATTTGGGGGAATGTATCAATATATGCAAATGGCGCATGCTGTACGAGCACAAACCAAACTGACGGAGACGCGGATACAACAGGATATAGTTCTGGAATATATTTGTGAGGGTGGACCCACGAGGGGACTGATTGCTACAACATATAAAGATCTACTACACACCTTCCTACTCCAGTACCCTCGAGGGCTAAGACTAGGTGGGAGGAGGAGATGGGGACTATAGAAGAGGAGAAATGGACTTCCATTTTGGAATGGGAGCCAAATCTGTCACTTGTGAGCCGGGAAGGCTCTCGCAGCTATACATCTTGTACAGAGTGTATCGTACACCTGACCTACTGTTTAGAGTCAATTTGAGACCCACTTCAGAATGCCGAGATGTATGACGGAAAAGGCAGGTATTATGCACATGATGTGGTCATGCCCAAGGTTGACGGCATTCTGGTTGGTGGCAATTACAAGGGTGGAGGCAGCACACAATTGCATTATACCAAGGGATCCGTTGGTGTGTCTCTTGGGATATGTGGATGATATATTGGTGGATAATAGACTGAAAATAAGTATAGGTAGATTGCTATATGTAGCGAGGAGGCTGATTGCTAGGCACTGGGTTGATGCTGCTACTCCATCACGGCAGGAGTTTATGGCGCAGACTGGGCACATTGCAAAGCTGGAAAAGAGCATATATCATAAACGGGGGAAACTGGACTTGTTTGAATATTTGTGGGCACCAGGGTTGGGATATGGGTGGTAAGGTATCATTGAGATGGCTATAGTAGATAGGATAGGACAAGAAGCACAGGGAGGGCAAGGTATATATGATTTGCTAGTATGTTATGTATACCATGTTATGTGTTATGTATACCAAATCCTATATGATATGTACAGGTTGCTGTCTGGGGAGGGAGGGAGGCTCATTGATGGGGGATCTAAGTGCCCTTTCACATCAGCGTTTTTTTCAAATCGCGGCAGATGCGGTGAAAAAAATGCATCTGCCGCGATTACCGCATACCGGCTGCACTTGCGGCACGGTTGCGGCGCGGTTGCGGTAAACGCCATACAAGGTATAGGCGGACTTGCGGCAGGTGCGGTTTTGGCACTTAATCCATATAAATGATCCACCCTGTACATCCATATAAATGATCCACCCTGTACATCCATATAAATGATCCACCCTGTACATCCATATAAATGATCCACCCTGTACATCCATATAAATGATCCACCCTGTACATCCATATAAATGGCCCCCCCATGATATCCATATAAATGGCCCCCCCTATGTGAATCCATATAAATGATCCACCCTGTACATCCATATAAATGGCCCCCCCCATATGTCACTGTAATCCATATAAATGGCCCCCCCTGTACATCCATATAAATGGCCCCCCCTGTATATCCATATAAATGGCCCCCCCCTGTATATCCATATAAATGGCCCCCCCCTGTACATCCATATAAATGGCCCCCCCTGTATATCCATATAAATGATCCACCCTGTACATCCATATAAATGGTCCCCCCTGTACATCCATATAAATGATCCACCCTGTACATCCATATAAATGATCCACCCTGTACATCCATATAAATGATCCACCCTGTACATCCATATAAATGGCCCCCCTGTATATCCATATAAATGATGCCACCCTGTACATCCATATAAATGATCCCCTCACATCCATATAATGCCCCTTAATCCATATAAATGACCCCCCCTGTACATCCATATAAATGATCCACCCTGTACATCCATATAAATGATCCACCCTGTACATCCATATAAATGATCCACCCTGTATATCCATATAAATGGCCCCCCCTGTAATCCATATAAATGGCCCCCCCTGTAATCCATATAAATGATCCACCCTGTACATCCATATAAATGGCCCCCCCTGTATATCCATATAAATGATCCACCCTGTACATCCATATAAATGATGCCCCCCTGTATCATCCATATAAATGCCCCCTGTACATCCATATAAATGCCACCTGTAATCCATATAAATGGCCCCCCTGTACATCCATATAAATGTCCACCCTGTACATCCATATAAATGGCCACCCTGTACATCCATATAAATGATCCACCTTAATCCATAAATGGCCCACCCTGTACATCCATATAAATGACCACCCTGTACATCCATATAAATGGCCCACCCTGTACATCCATATAAATGATCCACCCTGTACATCCATATAAATGATCCACCCTGTACATCCATATAAATGATCCACCCTGTAATCCATATAAATGCCCCCCCTGTAATCCATATAAATGATCCACCCTGTATATCCATATAAATGGCCCCCCCTGTAATCCATATAAATGATCCACCCTGTACATCCATATAAATGACCCCCTGTACATCCATATAAATGATCCCCCTGTACATCCATATAAATGATCCACCCTGTAATCCATATAAATGCCCCCCTGTAATCCATATAAATGGCCCCCCTGTAATCCATATAAATGCCCCCCCCTGTAATCCATATAAATGGCCCCCCTGTATATCCATATAAATGGCCCCCCTGTACATCCATATAAATGGCCCCCCTGTATATCCATATAAATGCCCCCCCTGTAATCCATATAAATGGCCCCCCCTAGTACATCCATATAAATGGCCCCCCCTGTACATCCATATAAATGCCCCCCTGTATATCCATATAAATGGCCCCCCCACCATAAATGCCCCCCCGTATATCCATATAAATGCCCCCCCTGCATATGGTGGCGTCTGAGGTTCTGATGGTCAGGTGCAGATCTGCCTTTTATGGTTGATTACCGGATCGATCATGGTCTGGGATCTAATGATGTGAAGGAGATCTATCAGTCATGGTTTGTCTGTGGACACCTGAGGTTCCCATTGTCGGATGCTGATCTGTCAATCACGGTTGGTCTCTATTTGGCACAAATATGAATTTCAACCTTTTACACAATAGACAATCACTGGTCATGTGACTGTGATTCCTCCGCTCACCGGCTGTGTCTGTACGGCGTGACCAGATCATTCACAGCCTCTCACAACCAGATTCCTGAACCAGATCTATTTACCATTTATTATTATAGCGAAATTTATTCCATGGCACTTTACATCATTCATAAGCAATACAAGGCACATACAGGTACAGGAGAAGAGAGGACCCTGCCCATGAGGGCTCACAGTCTACAAGGGATGGGTGAGGATACAGCGGAGGAGAGAGGACCCTGCCCACGAGGGCTCACAGTCTACAAGGGATGGGTGAGGACACAGTAGATGAGAGAGGACCCTGCCCACGAGGGCTCAGTCTACAAGGGATGTGTGAGAATACAGTAGGTGAGGAGAGAGGACCCTGCCACGAGGGATCACAGTTTACAAGGGATGGGTGAGGATACAGTAGGTGAGGAGAGAGGACCCTGCCCATGAGGGCTCACAGTCTACAAGGGATGGGTGAGGATACAGTAGGTGAGGAGAGAGGACCCTGCCCACGAGGGATCACAGTCTACAAGGGATGGGTGAGGATACAGCGGAGGAGAGAGGACCCTGCCCACGAGGGCTCAGTCTACAAGGGATGTGTGAGAATACAGTAGGTGAGGAGAGAGGACCCTGCCCACGAGGGATCACAGTTTACAAGGGATGGGTGAGGATACAGTAGGTGAGGAGAGAGGACCCTGCCCACGAGGGCTCACAGTCTACAAGGGATGGGTGAGGATACAGTAGATGAGGAGAGAGGACCCTGCCCACGAGGGATCACAGGTTACAAGGGATGGGTGAGGATACAGTAGGTGAGGAGAGAGGACCCTGCCCACGAGGGCTCACAGTCTACAAGGGATGTGTGAGAATACAGTAGGTGAGGAGAGAGGACCCTGCCCACGAGGGATCACAGTTTACAAGGGATGGGTGAGGATACAGTAGGTGAGGAGAGAGGACCCTGCCCATGAGGGCTCAGTCTACAAGGGATGGGTGAGGATACAGTAGATGAAGAGAGAGGACCCTGCCCACGAGGGCTCACAGTCTACAAGGGATGTGTTAGGATACAGCGGAGGAGAGAGGACCCTGCCCACGAGAGATCACAGTCTACAAGGGAGGGGTGAGGATACAGTAGGTGAGGAGAGAGGACCCTGCCCACGAGGGATCACAGTTTACAAGGGATGGGTGAGGATACAGTAGGTGAGGAGAGAGGACCCTGCCCATGAGGGCTCAGTCTACAAGGGATGGGTGAGGATACAGTAGATGAGGAGAGAGGACCCTGCCCATGAGGGCTCACAGTCTACAAGGGATGTGTGAGGATACAGCGGAGGAGAGAGGACCCTGCCCACGAGGGATCACAGTCTACAAGGGAGGGGTGAGGATACAGTAGATGAGGAGAGAGGACCCTGCCCACGAGGGATCACAGTTTACAAGGGATGGGTGAGGATACAGTAGGTGAGGAGAGAGGACCCTGCCCACGAGGGCTCACAGTCTACAAGGGATGGGTGAGGATACAGTAGGTGAGGAGAGAGGACCCTGTCCACGAGGGCTCAGTCTACAAGGGATGTGTGAGGATACAGTGGAGGAGAGAGGACCCTGCCCACGAGGGCTCACAGTCTACAAGTGATGTGTGAGGATACAGCGGAGGAGAGAGGACCCTGCCCACGAGGGCTCACAGTCTACAAGGGATGTCTGAGGATACAGCGGAGGAGAGAAGACTCTGCCCACGAGGGCTCACAGTCTATAAGTGATGTGTGAGGATACAGCGGAGGAGAGAGGACCCTGCCCACGAGGGCTCACAGTCTACAAGGGATGTGTGAGGATACAGCGGAGGAGAGAAGACTCTGCCCACGAGGGCTCACAGTCTACAAGGGATGGGTGAGGATACAGTGAAGGAGAGAGGATCCTGCCCACAAGGGCTCATTCTACAAGGGATGGGTGAGGATACAGCAGAGGAGTGAGGACCCTGCCCACGAGGGCTCATTCTACAAGGGATGAGTGAGGATACAGGAGGTGAGGAGAGAGGACCCTACCTACGAGGGCTCACAGTCTACAAGGGATGGGTGAGGATAGAGTTGGTTGAGGATACAGGACCCTGCCTGTGAGGGCTCACAGTCTACAAGGGATGGGTGAGGATACAGTAGGTGAGGAGAGAGGACCCTGCCCATGAGGGCTCAGTCTACAAGGGATGGGTGAGGATACAGTAGATGAGGAGAGAGGATCCTGCCCACGAGGGCTCACAGTCTACAAGGGATGTGTGAGGATACAGCGGAGGAGAGAGGACCCTGCCCACGAGGGATCACAGTCTACAAGGGAGGGGTGAGGATACAGTAGATGAGGAGAGAGGACCCTGCCCACGAGGGATCACAGTTTACAAGGGATGGGTGAGGATACAGTAGGTGAGGAGAGAGGACCCTGCCCACGAGGGCTCACAGTCTACAAGGGATGGGTGAGGATACAGTAGGTGAGGAGAGAGGACCCTGTCCACGAGGGCTCAGTCTACAAGGGATGTGTGAGGATACAGTGGAGGAGAGAGGACCCTGCCCACGAGGGCTCACAGTCTACAAGGGATGTCTGAGGATACAGCGGAGGAGAGAAGACTCTGCCCACGAGGGCTCACAGTCTACAAGTGATGTGTGAGGATACAGCGGAGGAGAGAGGACCCTGCCCACGAGGGCTCACAGTCTACAAGGGATGTGTGAGGATACAGCGGAGGAGAGAAGACTCTGCCCACGAGGGCTCACAGTCTACAAGGGATGGGTGAGGATACAGTGGAGGAGAGAGGATCCTGCCCACGAGGGCTCATTCTACAAGGGATGGGTGAGGATACAGCAGAGGAGTGAGGACCCTGCCCACGAGGGCTCATTCTACAAGGGATGGGTGAGGATACAGTAGGTGAGGAGAGAGGACCCTACCTACGAGGGCTCACAGTCTACAAGGGATGGGTGAGGATAGAGTTGGTTGAGGATACAGGACCCTGCCTGTGAGGGCTCACAGTCTGCAAGGGATGGGTGAGGATACAGTAGAGGATAGAGCTGGTCGTGCGTTGGTCCAGTAGACTGAGGTCACTGCAGGTTGTGGCTTGTCGGGTGTTTAGGTTCCTTTTGAAGGTTTCCCCGGTAGATGAGAGCCTGATGTGTTGGGGCAGAGAGTTCCAGAGTACGGGGGAAGCACAGGAGAAAACGTTGTGGGAAGAAGAGATAAGAGGGGAGGAGAGGAGGAGATCTTCAGAGGATCGCAGGTTACATGCAGGTAAGTACTGGGAGACCATGTCACAGATGTATGGAGAGGACAGGTTGTGGATGGCTTTGTATGTCATAGTCAGGGGCTTGGGAATAGCGGGGAGACAGGTGGATTAGTGGGGCAGCAGAGTTTATGATAGATTGGAGTGGTGCTAGAGGGGAGGCCTGAGAGCAGGAGGTTGTAGTAGTCCAGGTGGGAGATGATGAGGGCAGGCACTAGTATTTTTGCAGTTTCTTGGTTAAGCAATGTATGAATTTGAGAATTATTGGAGTTGGAGTCGGCATGAGGTGGAGATGGCTTAGGTATGTTCCTGATAATCTTTATTCACCCTGATCTGCCACCTCCAGTGCCACGCTGATTGATGTATGGGGAAGGGTGGCACACTGGGATACAGTAGTAGTTTGGCATTTTAGGATGATCAGATGTGTAGTGGATGCAGTAGTCACAGGTCACCTGGTCACGTTGCAGCCGCTCACTCACTCCTTCATGTACAATCTAAATTTGGATAACAATGAAGAGTCCCCGAGATAAGAATATAAATAGCAAAGGAATGTATACCAAGAACAAGTGCTGCTATCTACTATGGGTGAGGCCGGTGGGGGATGTGAGGCTGGTGGGGGGAGTGAGGTCAAGGGGGATTCGAGGCTGGTGGGGTGTGAGAATGGTGGAGGGGGGGTGAGGCCGGAGGATGTGAGGCCGGTGGAGGGTGTGAGGCCAGTGGTGGACGGGAGGACTGTGGGGGATGTGAGGCTGGTGGAGGGTGTGAGGCTGGTACGAGGCATGAGGCTGGTGGGGTGTGAGGATGGTGGGAGGTGTGAGGTTGGTGCGGTGCGTGAAGATGGAGGGGGGTGTGAGGTTGGTGGGGGCGTGAGGTTGGTGGGGGCGTGAGGTTGGTGGGGGGCGTGAGGTTGGTGGGGGGCGTGAGGATGGTGGGGGGTTTGAGGCTGGTGGGGGGTTTGAGGCTGGTGGGGGGTGTGAGGCTGGTGGGGGGGGGGGTGTGAGGCTGGTGGGGGGTGTGAGGCTGGTGGGGGGTGTGAGGCTGGTGGGGGGGGTGAGGCTGGTGGGGGGGGTGTGAGGCTGGTGGGGGGTGTGAGGCTGGTGGGGGGGTGAGGCTGGTGGGGGGGTGTGAGGATGGTGGGGGGTGTGAGGCCACGGGGAATGTGAGGCTGGTGGGGGGGGGGTGAGGCTGGTGCAGGGCATAAGGATGGTGGGGGTGTGAGGCCGGTGGGGGATGTGAGGCTTGTGGAGGTGTGAGGACAGTGAGGATGTG